>QEOT01006697.1:192097-299736 GCA_003123785.1 Pterocarya stenoptera
GAGTTCCCGAGGTGGTTTGAAGAACAGGTAATGACATTACATATGCTTTACTCAATAGCCAATAAAAAAATATTGATGTAAATTTTGAAATAATATATGCTTTATCCAATATATAGGTTGTACAAATACATGCAAATAATCCAAACGATATATCAGATGAACTATATGCATTGGCACGTGGCCCATCGAGACGCGCTGCTCAATATTCTGCATGTATTTCTCGGGGAAGTAGGTATTACACAATGAATCGAGATTGTTATAGGAAAATCCAGAATAGTGGTGTTCTAGTCGAAGGGAGTCATGATGGAGAAAATATTGATTTCTATGGGATTATTGTCGATATAATTGGAATAAAATATTTGGGGGAGCTTGCGGTGTATATATTTAAGTGTGATTGGTGAGATTTAAGCAATCCTCGAACTGGCGTCCGTGATGATAAATATTTTTTGAGTGTTAATACATAAAAAAAATAGTATGATCCTTTTATTTTGGCTTATCAAGCATCTCAAGTATTCTATTTAGATGATCCGGAGTTAGGATATCAATGGCGAGTAGTACAAAAATATTCTCCAAGAAATATATATGATGTTATCCCTTAAGTGGAAGGACAAGATGAAAAAGAAGATGATCCCTCTACTAAAGAAGCATACCAAGAGAGTCAACATGCCTTAAATTTATTTGTGGATTTAAGCCAGTATGAGATGATTACATTAAATAGAGAATATATTGAAATTAAAATTGTTGATACGATAACCGAAGAAAATGTTGAATCATCTGAAGTATCTACAGATGATGAGAGCGAATTGTCAAATGAAACTGATACAGATTACGATTGACCAATTATGTGTTAACATTACACTTGATGACAAATATTTTACTGATTGAATGTATTAGTGGGTTCAAAATTATGCCACTAAAGATGAAGGAAGTTCGCAACCCATCTTCACCTGTTCCTAGCTCTCATTCAGACTCACCATTAGAGATTGACTCTACAGAACAAGGTAAAAATCTAATACTCATAAAAGTTATTAATTAAGGTAGTATGATAGACATATAATATAGATTGATTACAATGTTATATTTTATAGAGTCCACAGTACAATCTTGTCAAGGTCGAGGCACCACTAGAGGCGTGACGTTGGAACAATATCGCAAGGTGGGTAAGATCAAGGTTAACATTCCTGACGAACATATCGGAGGCAAAGGACAACCAGTAGCTTGGCTTGTATCACATGTGGGTGCTCTTACACGAACTTATGCACCTTTGGCAACAACTTCATGGAAGAAAATCTCCCAAGATGTTAAAGAGCTTATCAAGAAGCGTTGTTTGGTAATGTTTAAAACATTGATTTAGTAGAATAAATTTCTATATTTTACTTAAATTTAGAATATTATAAATGATAATATATTTGTGACTATTTTTTTCAATGATGATTTTGAATTAAATTTTAATCGGAGAGAGGAGCGGAAGACTGTGGAAGAGTTTATGAGTAATTCATTCTGTAAATATAAGGCGAAGTGTCATGAGCATTATAATAAGTTTGAGAACAAGAAAGATGCACGCCAACATCCCTTTCAAAATGTCCGACCTTTTGAATGGTAAAAATTTTGTGACATGCTTGAGGATCCATCATATCAGGTATAATTAAATTAATTATTTTACTTGTCTTATTTGTTATTTTGCTTCATAATGTTTTCAATTTCTTTACAGGAGCGAAGTTTTATAAACAAAACAAATAGGTTTAAATTGAAGATTAATCATTGCAGGCTCAAGATCTTTCCATCACCTTTCTAAGAAATTGGTATTGTTATTTTTTTTTATTGGATATAATTAATTGTTTGGATGAATTATAATAACTTTATATCTTAACACATATTTATTGTAGCAAGATTCAGATACCAATTATGATATAACAAAATTATATGCTGCATCGCACACTGATCGTAATGGTGAGTGGACTCATCCTGATGCCCGTGAAAATTATGTAAGTATTATAACCTTAATTAAATATATTATAATATTTATGATGATATTAATTCTTTATTTTATATATGTCTAGGATAAAACGGTTGCCCTTGTGCTAAATCTGCATCAGATCAAAATTTCTCAATAAGTGATATTGATATTTTTACACAAGTCCTGGGTCAACGTTCAGGATATTTAAGGGGTATGGGTCACTGTGTAAAGCCTTCTCCTTCTTCCTCTTCTTCCGGGTTTGCTTTTACGACTTTTATAGTGCTAGAGAATGCGAATTCCAGAATCGAAGAATTGACTGCAAAGCAACATGAGTTAGAGGTTCAATTGGTGAAATAAGTAGACATGGAGATGCGTTTCAAACAACATGAAGAACAACAATAAGAGTTCATGAGACAAATGCAACTTCAAATGCAGCAGCTTATGCAACAGTACAGGCCTTTAAGCAACTAATGGTTTTTTATGTATACATTTTGGGATTGTCTATTTATGTACAAACAATGCTAGTTTCATGATTGTTTATTAGTTTGCACTTATTATAAAACCTTTGTGACTCTTAAACAGTTTCTAATGTATTTTTTCAAATATTATGAATGTCTATTTGGTTTTTTATTATTGAGTTTAAATAAAATAATTATCGTTCGAACGCCCACTTAACGTTTGAACTTTATTTCTTTTTGTACCGTTCGAATGAAAATTTCACCACGTTTGAACGGAAATCTATATTTCTGCCGTTTGATCTGTTCGTTTGATGTTCGAACGGAAAGCTATATTTTTACCGTTCGAACGGGTATATCTAATGTCTTCGTTGTTCGAATGTAGATTTAAACTGTTCAAACATTAATTCATACCGTTCGAATGATATTCTGGGACGAATTTCAACTGTGACAAAAAAGCTTTCTCGTTTGAACGTGTTTGAATGGTTTCCATCAAATTCGTCCCAAAAGATATTTTTTGGGAAGAAATGGTGATTTTCGTCTCAATATATCTTTTGGAACAATGTTGTTGGGACGAGCTCAGGACGAATTTCCTTCGTCTCAAAAATTTTTTTGAGACAAAAAATTTCATCCCAAAAAATCTTTTCTGCTGTAGTGGAAAGTGATATTGCAATCTTCTATATTATACTTTCTCTCTATTGATCTTCATTCTGATCACTTTCATTCTGTATGGGATCAGTTGAAACCCTAATAATCAAAGTTATTCACCTTTTGGTATTAATGATACAAAGCAATATCGATCATGCAGTCAGCCGCGCGCCAGCATATATCGATCTCTTAATTAGAGCATTGGCAATGGACTAGCCATTTGCCAATATAAGTCTAAAATAAAAGGAAATGTTAGAAAAACCACCTACATTGGCCTCGTTAAGATAGATAGGTCTTACATTTTAACTACAGTATTTGTTAAGAACTCCCCAAACCTGGCGAGTTACTGTAGAGAAGCCAAATAATTTTTTAACATTTCTTTTACCTCCCGCTCTTTCTTTCCCTCAGTTTTCTTCTTTCTTCAGGCCAAAACCCTCAATTTCATTTATTTCTTCTTTCTTTCTCCCGAATCCCTTCTCTTCTAATTCGCCCATTTCTTCTTCAACCCGCAACGCCTTCGCCCCTTTCTTCTTCACAAACATTCGAGAACCCACAGCGTTCTGTGCTTGTCCCTGAGATTCTCGGTTAAGTGCTCTGAAGGTGTATGGGAGGTGCAACGTAGCAAGGGAGACGTTTGGTGCTTGTCGGCAGTTTCTGTGGAGGACTCTAGCTTCTCGACACTTGGTGTTTAGCACAAGTGTTTCTGTCGGGAGGGAGTAGTTCATCGGCAGTGATTGTGGAGTTAATTTTTTTTGGGTCTCTCGGCAAAGTGATCTCCGAGTGTTTGGTCTGTTCTCTTTGGTTAGTATATTCTTCCTCTATCGGCAATTTCTATATGCAGATTAGTGTATTTTGTTGAGGTTCATCCGAGTGTTTTCAGTGGTTTAAGACCCATCTGGTTGGTCTGTTTTTAGACCAATGTTTTCTAGGTTCATCTGAGTGTCTGATCTATTCTTGGACTAGATCTTTAAAGTTCTCGACACTCTGGGTTAATTGTTTCGGTCTAATCCCTCTGAAAACCAGAGGATGCCGAGAATCACTAAATAAAGTGGAAGATCACTTTTCTGTAAACATAAATTGCCGAGAATGATAACCCAGAGAAAACAAAAATTGCCCAAGAAAAGAATGGAATTACTATTGTTGACACTAGTGTACAAAGTTAAAATTAAAATTGTACAAAATTGTATAAAATATAAGTGTACAATATTAAAATTGTATGCTAATCATCTATATCTACATCTACTGCTATATTTACAGCTATTATTATTTGTCAATATTTACCACTTCTTCATTAGTCTTGTATCTCTCAATCCTTGTTAGATTGATCTGTGGAAGTTTTGATTGTTTAAGATTGTAGTCTGTGTTGATTTCAATGTTGGCATATGATGTAGAAAAACAGTATTTATAGCTCTTTTTTTTTTTGTCATAAATTGTAACTAGTTTGTAAAATATTAGAAAAAAATTAATATTATTAAAAATAATAATATTTTATTATTATTTAGACTTTAAGATGGCTAGTCCAATGTAGACTAATATTTTAACTAGTCCATATTATGACAAAAAAATAACATTATAACTTAATTTTAGACTTGGTAATAGTTAGGCTCAATCCCATTTCCTTTTTTTTTATTTTTTTAAATCTGAAATGTTTTAGTATTTGCCGCGAATATTACTCGCGCTTTTACCGGAAGTTATTATTCCCGCGATAAGAGTTCTTTGCAAATAGATATTACCAACGAAATGTTTTGCTGCTAGAATTAGTATTTACCACTAAACTTCTTTTACGGAAATGCTTTTTTTCCACAATTTAGAACCAGAGGCTGCTATCATACATCTTACGGTGAAACAATCTTTTTTCCACGAGTAGGTCTTTTAGCTCTCCACGATTAAAATTTGTAATTTTTTTTTTTCCACGGAATTGAGGTTTTTGCCACCCCGCAAGAAAATACCTACATTTTTCTATAAGATTAATCGCGAGAAAAAAATTTATTTCACCGTGGAAAATATGATAGCAGCTTCTGGTTCTCTACGTATTTCTTGCAAAAATATTATCCAAAAGTAAACTTGATCTTTTAATTTGAATGTACATTATCGCGGTACGTTAATGATCGTGATAATATATATATGGCATTATGTTGGGGGAACTTTTAGGACAAACTTATATCAACATTTTCGTTTAGCCTCATAACTAATTATTTTTTATAAAATTTCCTGAGCGCTTCTGAAAATATTCCAACGCTGATCATTAACTATTAAATATAAGACTTAATTATGATCTTAAGTTCAACTTGTCTTGATGTTATGAGATCATTTTCAAGTGAGAATTAGGATTTCAAATGCACGTACGTAGTACTATTATTAATTAGCGGTTCGTACTAGTGGCATTTTTATTTTAGAGGTAGGCATGCAGGAGTACTACTACTACTGGTGCTTTAATTATAAGCAACGAAAGGATCTACCATATATGATAATTGAATAAAGATTAATTCTAGATCAGTAATTGAATAAATTAGCTATAGAGAAATGTTTGATTCTTAAATAAAGAGATTTTACAAAGTTAATAATAATAATAATACATAATATTATAGATTCACAGCTAGCTCATGATGATCACTAGGGCATTATCTAAAACATAATAGAGATCATGAAATTAAACATAATTTAAGTAATTCATGTATATTGGCTTAATTCAAGCTAGCCTTAGCATCAGACAGTTCTTCAAGACAAAAAGTCATTATAAGAAAATTATTTATTTGTGATCAGTAATTATTTCCTACTAAAATGATTATTTTTTAGTAAAATAAATCTGTTATTGTCATAAATAATCATTGTTGTCGTAAATAATTCGTCACAAATGCTTATTTAATTTTCTTATAGTCACTATAAGAAAACTGCTTATTTCTTTTGGAGTTGTGAATGGCTGATGTCATTTCAATAAGCTAAATCATTATGCCAACTACTTCATCCAAGTATATACTTCATGGTGAGAAAGTTGGTTATATTTCAACCTTAGCAGCAGTACTTGTTTTATTTACAAATCAGTATATATGAAAAATGAGAAATACTTTAGTTACAAAAATAAATTTATCATTAACTGACGTGATTTGATGCAATACGTTAGATTGTAAAATACTTATTTTTATTGTAAAATAGATCCAATAAATTATATGAAACTACATCAGTTTGTGAGTTTACTTTTATATAATTTCTTTATGCCTGTAGAACTTCTCATGAAGAATACATTATCCATACGATACATTATACCATACCTAGATATTCACCTTTACAAATTACAATGAAGAGAAAAGATCATATAAATTACAAGCTAGCTAGATTACATTATATATATATATATATTTATATGCTGCTGCTCGTTATTGTCTAAAGTAAAAGTTATTTTTCTGGTTGATTCTCTTTTAGAGAGAACATGAAGAAAATTAAGAACAAAAGATGGAATTTAGTGTATCAGTAATTTCCTCTATGGAGTTCAATTTATTTATATCCAATCTGACATTATATATGCATATTGTGCGCAAAAAAAAAAAAAAAAAATTGTTGATCTCTAACTAAAGATTTGCTATGACTTTTTTCCACACTTTCTTTCGCTTTGTCCCTATTTACAAAGCAAATGATGAAAAAGAAGANTTCCCTTCGAAACTGACAGCAAAAACTACTTTTTGCCACCGTCCCACTTTCTAATTTCCTTTAAATCCAGACAGAGGAACGTTTCACCACTTAGATATTTTTAGAGGAATCCATAATCATTTAGAGTTTCTTAATCTTTTATAGATTATTCTAGAATCTTGTAGAGTACTTTAGAATAGTGTAGAATCTTTGTAAAGAGAATAGAGTTGTATGGAATACTCTAGAAGAGTGTAGAATCCCTTGTAAGAGAGTCTTGTAGATATTTCTGGAATAATGATCTAGAACATTCTTTACCCTTGGATTGGTGACAAGTGTCACAATCCTAGCCATGCATTCTACTAAGAGGTCCCTATAAATTGAGGGAATCCTCATTTGTACAAGGCACCAAGCAATAAGAGCAATAAAGTTTTCTAGAGCCTCTCTCTCTACTTTCTCACTCTAGATTTGTTCTTTTTGTCTTGAGTCACTTAGAAGGCTTACTTAGGAGTTTTATGGGGACAAATCCTCCTAAGGCCGAACGGGACGTGAGAAGAAATTCTAAATCCGTGACAAACGGCTGTTACTCAAAAGGCAGTCAGCAAGTTGAGCCAATTGAGCCCTCCAGTAGGGTTAATTAATAAAGAAAAGTCCCCCCTATTAGCCAGCAACTCATGCCACGTACTTTGCTTTGATGCAACATATAGATAGATATATGAAACGGATCTTTATTAAGCATTTATAAATAGGGCGGTGCTACGTCCACCACTTAGCTGGGAGCTACCGTTAAGTATAATTGATGATCATTTTTTTGTTGTTATCTTTTTTTTCATGATGTATATTTTTATACTTTTAAATATTTAAAAAAAAACAGAAAATTATTAAAAAATACTTCCTTTATCACTAAGTAAAAAGAAAAAATAAAAATAAAAATAAAAATAAAAAATTTCAACAGTAATACCGAGTATTATAAGAATCAATGGTAAGAGTATTATTTTCCTGGTTTCCGCTAGTTATATAATTTTGATGTGTTTTTTTTTTCACTTTTTGTTTAACATGTATTTTTTTAATACTTTTAAATATATATTTTTTTAAAAATCATAACATCATTAAAAAATAATTTCTTAATCACGAAGTAAAAAAAAAAAAAAAAATGCTAGCAATAGCTCCCAGCAGGAGATGGGAGCGGGACACTTAGCATTTTCCTTGTAAATACTACTTACAAATTTATGCAAACATAAATATTGTATGACTCACTTCATATATATGTCTCTAATCTCTATTATTACTTGATGTGCTTCAAGAATTTGAAAAAATTAACCCTTCTATTTTTCCCGGAAATATTAATACCTAACTAACAAGTGATCAATGAACTTGATAATGCAAGTCATGATTGCACACGCAATATCCCAGCTTCTAGCTAGCATAAAATATTAGCTTCAACGAATTATACATTAATACTCAAATTTGGGTTTGCTGATCATCAGCTATATACATGCGCTTATAAACATGAGAATCTGCGAATTAAGGGTCAACTTCATTGCGTCAAAGGTGGGGTACTTCTTATACGTACGGGAATCGATGAGCGCTAGCTATAATTCACAATATATATCAGCAACAGTAAACCTTAAGAAATTGAAAGGCTACTTAATTACGATCATTCACCTTGTAATATACATCCAAACAGCATCGATCTGCTTATGGCAGACTTGTACTAATATTAATGGAAGCTTTATAACTAGCTGCTCTGCATAAAGACAATTGGTAAACCAACAAAAGTAGTAGTTGTTGAGTCCAATTACGTAAAGCAACAATTTCTTATTTAAATGTTTGTTTCCCGCAAGGAATCTAAAGACTTCCCAATCATCCGGATGCTTTCATAAACGGGTGCAATTCCCAAAAATAATTGCATTTATAAGCTGTCAGATCGACATGCATGAGTGATTTGATTTATAAGAAAAATTTTAAAAATAACAGTACCATAACAACGTCATAAACGTCTTATGATCTGCCTGATCATCAACAGGCTCATGCATCATTTTGTAACAAATGCATATATATTCTTATTAATTAAGACATGATTTTTCTTTTAGAATCGTTTTAATTAATTACGTTCTCAAAAACGATTTATATATATATATATATATATGATCTTCTTTTGTTTTTTCCTCATGTACGTGCTCATAAAAAATAGACCAGCCCGCTAACTTGTTAATTACAAACAACTAAAATGAGTAGATCAATAATCTATATGCTAGCTAAATGCTGCAGCTAACTCCCAGGTACAGGACAATCTAAAACTACGTACCTAACAATAATGAGTGAAAAATGGGACCTTTTCTTCAACGTCTCTGATGATCCTTCACATCATACAACTTTTAATTAATTAACCAATGTTCACACAGCTCACTCCAGTTAGATCAAGATCATGACGCATATGTGAGACCAAGTGCATGTCATTCATCTCCTAATTAGTAATTTACACTCTTCGTTTCCTCCATCCTATTCAAAGCTGCACTCATGTCCATGCATGCAGCATCTCCGAAAATAATAATAATAAAGTACGCAGAAATATCTCACAACCTCAGACTTGATTTGAAACCAATTAATAAGCTGTTAAAAGTAAATATAATTTGTGCCTTTTTCTTCTTGGCCGGGGATATAATCCTCCAAGAACTTTTAAAAGTGACTTTGGTATATATAATATCATGTTGGGAACCATTTACATTTTGTTACATACGATCATAGTCTAGCTTTGATATCATTTTATATATAAAAATTATTTGTCTGTTATTTGATATTTTTCGAGATATATTCCATGATTGTTTATGTCAAAGTTATTGTTCCTTCAACCTAGCTAGTATGTACATTAATTTAGAGGTCTTCAATGCATGGTAGATATAATGACGGTCTGCCATTACTAATATTTTAGATCTACACTCCTCCCAAAACAGAGTTTGATGCAGAAATGAACAGAAGGAAATAATTAATAAATAAAAAATAGAAAATCATTTTTCGAGTGCTTCAAAATCAAACGTCAATTTATTTTATTCGAAGCAAAAGAATTAAATTAAACTGATGAAGTACTCATTTTTTTCGTGTCAAAACTAGTCATCTGCTACATGAGGCAGTACTAAAATAGTGTGATCATGATCAGTAGAAACCAAAAGGCAACCATTCAATGTCCCCTACATAGTTCGACCTTTTTCCAGGTATTAATGATGAATTTTAAGTGCATGCAATTAGCATATAGAAATTATTAAATTTATCGTGTGTGTGTGTGTGTGACATGCCGTGCCATTCATATTCGTAATGCATTTTTAAATTCTAATTAATACTTTGGCATCATTCTCTCCAATTAGCATCATGATAGTCATGATGATGTCATTAATCATGTTCTTTCCAACTCATACGCTAATTTTAATTTGGAGAGAAAACTAAAGAACTTAAATACTACTTATTGGTAATGACATGATCATGTATTAATATTCTAAACCCATTGTAGTGTGCATGCACTTGAGTAAACGGATTGAATAATCTTTGTAGTTATTAGAAAGATCAAATCAAAACACCGATATCTTTTATGTTAAATTAGAATGTGACAAGCTTTCATGTACATGATCAATATATAATATTTTTTTGAGGGTAGGAAGGTTTTGTCCACTTCGATCCAATCTAATTAATCCAAGCTTTCCCCAAAAAATAGGTTAACGTACTTGCGTGTTTGAATTAATTATTTCTTAGCTAGATGGAATAATATTATTGGGAACTGCCGGTACGTATACATGGAATAATTGAAGTTAGGAAGACGTGTTATATATGTCTTTTAAATATTATATATATATATTAATTAATTAATTAATTAAAGCTAGTAAGCACGGATCTTGTAGACCGGCCTCTCAGCAAATTCCACGTAGTGCCAACTCTTATGCACATAAAATGGCGACATGGGTCGCATCTGCATTCGTGATCGATGAAGCATTCCCATGTGCATTGGTACGTACAACTTTCATAAATGGTTCCACGTTGAGAAAATTACCCTCCCCTCTGATTTATAATTAAAAATATTAGTATATGGTTACTAGTACTATTCTAATGCATGTACACTATACACACTGTTTACGTATTATAATTTAATTTAAAGATAAATTTTAAAATTTGAATAATACAAATCAAAACTTACCATTTAAGTAAGGTACGTGGATACTACATGTGCTAGCTCTCTTTACACACTAGTTTGATAATAGAATAACTCTCTATCTATATTTATATATATATATATATATATTAAAAGCTACTTTTCATTTACGCATCAAATTATTTGATAATATAATAACTCTATATATATATATATATTAAAAGCTACTCTTTATTTTATATTTGCTATCTCCGGTCAAACTGATTAATTAGCTTTCTACATCAACTACTTAGATGAAATTAAATAATAGGTTCACAAATGAAATATAATAAATATTATTTAATCATCTAATGCCATATCATAGGATGATAAGAAGATGGTGAGAATTGAGATGGTGAGTAGCGTTGCTCTATAATAAAATTTTTTTCTAAAAACTATCTTACGTGGGGCTCATCTTAATAAAATACCCACATAACAAATAAATAGAAAATACCTTTAAGTTTAAGCTTCCTTTAATTAAAACTTTAAACAAATTAACTTCGAGTGACGCTATTTGGAACACCATCAGTGTAATATTTATCGACCACCAACGATGTAACAGACATGTACTAGTAATCATAAAAAAATATAATTAAAATAAATAAATATTAAGTTCGTAGCGTTTACTCATTAACAATACCATACATTATGACCAATATTGTGTATAACCGAATAGGCTGAAAGTGGCCCAAAATCCTAAAAGGCATTGAAAAAAATAAAAATAAAACAGAAAAGGCCAGACGACCCAAAAGAAACCCAATCTACCAAAACCCATTCGAGCCGAAAACATACCCATTTCACACCAGCAACCCAATTTCGTAGAAACAGCATAAAGCCCAGAATCAGCCCAGAGAGTACCACAGTTCACGTGCATACCACTTGCCACAATCCTCAAGTGTATTGCGTAGACCACGTGATAGGACTCTAACCGATCCAGTTCAATCCGGTTTTACACATATTTTAAAAATATCAATTTTGAAATTTAAAAAAATTAATACTCCATCGGTTTAATCCCTAAACCTATATTTTTGATTTTGCCAATTTCGATATGTTCAATTTGATTTTTTCGATATAGTATATATATAATATATATAGTATAATATATAATAATATAATGATAATATATTATAATATATTATCTCATATATATATATATTAATTACATTATAGATTATAGTGGTAGAGTCTATACAGACCGAATCCAATTTAGTACCGGACCAAATCAACTGATTCGGTCTGGTCCGGTGAACCGGTTTTTTCTTCCCATGAATACGTAATATATATTTTTACAATTCAACCTCTGATTTTCACAAATTTCCCAAAATACCACCATGGTCTCTCTGCGCTTCCCGTTCTTGTTTTCTCAGCCCCCGAAGCTCCCCCACCGCATCAGCGGCACCACGTCCTCCCGAAGCTTCTCCTCCACCACCGCTGCCGTTTTAGTTGCTGCGTCTGCTGCTGCATCCGCCGCTGCCATAGTTGCGGCATCCAAAGACCCGAAACACCCGTTTCTCCAAAATGCGCTGAATTCCCTCCTCTTCTCCAACTGCTCGTCTGCCCCGCTCTGGGGCTCACTCTCTCTGGCTGAAAAATCTTCCTCGGCCGTGGTCGAGTCCAAGAATGGAATCTCATTCCCTTCGATCCTCGGAGACTCTCGGCGGCTCCTCGGAATTGGGTTGAGGAAAAAGAGCATCTTTGGGTTGAAGAACATCGATGTCTATGCATTTGGTACCCCATTTCTTCTTCTTCAAGTTAAAAAGCTCGTTGCTTTTTCAGTGTTGGCATTGTCTATATGGATAATAAAAACTCTCCATGTATACGAATATACAAACGCGTCTGATTTTTTTTAGATAGAATCAGAAACAGCTTTGAATTTGTTTGAAGTGAAAATATATTTTCTTGATAATGCAGTGCCATCACTAGCAAGACATGGATGGTAATGATGTAAAATAGACTGAAACATTTCAGCCAGGATTTAAGATTATACTAGGTTCTTGTTGTTTGTGTTATTCTCGAGAATTTAGTTTTATTTTGTTATCACTGTATCCTTAGTTAAATTCTCTAAACAATAGGAAAAGAAAAACAATCTTCTTTCATGAGAGTCAACGATTTTTCGCTTGCACCGTTAGTATATAGGAAAGACCCACTTCAGTTGTTTACGTAAATAAAAAGCTTCTCTGAAGGAAGAAGTGTTCAACATAAACCGACTCATCTATCTCTTTTTTCCTTTTTTCGGTGGGAGAATGGGGCAGGGTAATTTCAGGTTTATATTTTTATTCACATACGTAGCCTGATGCTCTTTCCACTAGGAATCGTTAGCACTTTTTCGTGTGTACAATCAATAGATGCTTTCAATATTCAACACTTGCATTATACTTAAGTTGTGCCATTCTCGATTATGTCTTTGTGCAGGGGTTTATGCTGATGAAAATGGCCTAAAAGAATCTTTGGGTGAGAAATATGAGAAATTATCTACCTCTGAGTTCAAGAAAAACAAGGAGTTTAATGAAGATCTTATTGATAACGATATAGACATGACTGTCAGACTTCAAATAGTCTATAGCAAATTGAGCATTCGCTCTGTACGTAGTGCTTTTGAACAGTCAGTAGGGAGCAGACTCCAAAAGTTTGATGGATCGGATAATAAAGAATTGCTTCAAAGGTGAATCATCCTATGACTTAATAGTTTCTTTCCCTACCAATGGTAAGTATCAGTTGGATGTTATATTTCAAAGAATAAATGACTGGAAACTGCTAAGAACTTTCATAGTTGGAGGCCATTTTATGCAGGGATATCACATCTCTCTCTCTCTCTCTCTCTCTCTCTCTCTCTCTCTCTCTCTCTCTCTCTCTCTCATTTTCTACATTTTTCTTTGTCCGTGCTATATTCATGCTGCATTCATAGTTGCCGGGTGCTCTAATTTCACCATAGGAAGTGTTTTCAAATTTCCTGAAAAGATGGCCAGTCTCTTTAATTATTTTGGTTTTTTTTTAATCTTCAGTCCAATATGTCCCGAAATTGGAAATAGGTGCCTTCTCTTGTATACTATCTGTGTACTTGGGCTATGCCTATTTTCGTATTAATAAAATCCCTTTTACTGAAAAAAAATATTAATAGCCAATTTTATTGCAGGTTCACTTCCCAGTTCAAAGATGAATATAAGATACCACGGGGGACTGTGATAGATCTCTCAAGGGAACGGGGCCATGTACTTCGCACAACAAGTAAGATGCCTTTTCTGTTTTTATGTTCCTTTCTCTTTGGTTGCAAATTACGCCGTACTCGACTTTACTTTACTTTTAGCTATGGCCTCTGTAACTGCTATGACTTCGCAGAAACTGAATTGAAAACACTTGTCATAGTGATGGAACTAGATGAATAATGCATGTGTGCAACAAAGCACATGATCCTATCATATCATTATGTTTCTTCATTTTCTTAGGAGCCTTTCAGTACATATTGAACGGAATCCTTCAATCTCTGAATCATCAATATATTATAGGACCAGAATATAGCACATTGATGTCTAATGTCTATGGTTTCCTGCTGGACTACGGCATATATTATGAGAGTGGAATTGATTGGTAATCATTCAGGTAACTAGCTGATGCTGGAGAAGTGATAAAGATATGAATAAGCATTTATCATTTGAACAATAGATTAGAACCAGAGGAAATTTAACCCGAGGAAAATTGAATTCTTAGCAAGTTACCCCTGGTGAAGTCAATAAAAGAGGCTTTTGGAATGCTTAATCCTTTTTTATGACATTGTTAGATAAATCATTAAATGCTAGTTCTTATTGTTATTTCTGTTAATTTTTTAAGTTGATGGAAAGGAGGTGGGAAGTATCCAGAGCAAACTTCTGTGCCGCTCTCTTTTAGATTTATATATTGGTGAGGATCCATTTGATAGGCAAGCCAAAGAAGATATTGAGCACAGTTTGGCCTCTCTCCTCCAGAAGTAGACAGATGATCATGATAACATGGCAATGCGGATTTAGAACTTTTTTCCCTGCCACGCAAATTGTATTTGAAAGAATTAATCTGTAATTTGAGAATGATTTAAGCATAAGGTCCAAGTTTTTCATTTTCGAAAGTTATAATAATCATAATGCCCCGTATAATTAAGGTATATCAAACAAATATAACCCAAATCTTGAATAAATATATCTATTTCTTTGTACTATAGACTTTTTTTTTTTTTTTTTACTTTATTCAACGACGTGTTCAGTCTCTAAAAGGATAAGATAATAAATAAGAGACTATATAAGATATGAACAATATCTGTGGTAGTGCATAAATTTATATTTTGATTGTTGGGTGTAATGAGCCCAATCGACTTGTTTGAGAAGTCACTCTCCAGAATTAGGTTGAGAAGAAGAATAGAGTTGAGGAAGAAGAGAGAAATCTGTAAAGTGAATGAATTATCCGTTGGAGGCTTTTTCCTCCAAGCTCTCTATTTATAGTAATTGTTTGAACAAAACGGCAGTGTTTTGGCAAACACTTATTACAATTGTAGTAAGTAAAAACGACTGTGTTTACAATTATGAAGAAGAAGAACATCAAACGACATCGTTCTATTCAGGGAAGAAACTAATTCTGCATAACACGACACCGTTTCCAGCTACCTCTGTCCAAGTTAACTGTCATCAACTACCCAATGCTTCCGAGGCAAGAACACAACACAGAAGCTTTGACCTTCGCACCTTGCCCATTTCCAACGTCCCAACTCAATACTGCAATCCTTCCACTCTAGCACTTCTGCAACTCATAACACACCTTCGCCCTTTAAAGCACCTTGCCCACAATGTGAGGAAATTGCTGCCGAAGCTTCCAGTATGGTTCCCACGTGCAATCCTCCACTCCAGCACCTTCCCATTGAATCAGGACTTCCACAACTGCTCTATTATTCTTCTTGACACTTCTTCTCTCTAAAATCTTCTCAGGTTGAAGCCTCAACTCACCTTGCAAATCCACAGGTGGTAAGGAAGAGAAAGGTGTAAACTGGTCCCCAATTTTCTTCTTCAATATAGAAACATGCAAAACTGGGTGTAAGAGTGAATCTATAGGTAAACATAAGCGATATGCCACCTTGCCAATTCTATGAGTGATCTGATATGGGCCAAAATATCAAGGTAAAAGTTTATGATTCCTCTTGACTGCAACAGATTGCTGTTTATAGGATTTGAGTTTAAGATAAACCCAATCTCCAACAGAGAATTCCTTGTCAGTCCTACGCTTGTCATGATAAAACTTCATTCTGTCTTGAGCCAAAGATAAATTGGACTTGAGTGTCATCAGGATCTGTTCTCGCGTTTGCAATAATTGATCCACTGCTGGGCTGGAATTCAAACCAGGAATATAAGACTGGAGTCTTATTGGACGAACCCCATAAATAGCTTCAAATGGAGTGAGTTTTGTAGAAGTATGGAATGTGGAGTTATACCACCATTCAGCCAATGAGAGCCAATCCTCCCAAAGCTTGGGTTTGTCACCAGAAAAGGATCTCAGAAAGTGTTTAAGACACTTGTTGACAACTTTTGTTTGGCCATTACTTTGTGGGTGATAGGCTGAAGAATAAGAAAGATTAACTCCCTACAATTTGAAAAGTTCCTTCCAAAATGAACTTGTAAATGTGGAGCCACGATCAGAAACAATTGTTTTAGGTAAACCATGCAATTTAAAAACATTGGTAAAGAATTGTGAAGCCACTTGAGGAACTGTAAATGGATGTTTCAAAGGAATAAAATGTGCATACTTTGATAATCTGTCCATTACAACCATAATGACAGAGTAGCCTCTCGAAATGGGCAAATCTTTAATGAAATCCATTGAAAGGTCAGTCCATATTTGGTCAGGAATAGGTAGAGGCTGCAAAAATCCAGCTGGAAGGACATTCTGAATTTTATTCTTTTGACAGGAGTCACATTCTCGAATAAATTTCTTAACATCATGCTTGAGATCAGGCTAATAAAATTCCAATCTTGCTCTGTGCAAACACTTGTGAAAACCAGAATGGCCAACAGCAAGACTAGCATGCAAGTAATTCAAGATCTGTTGTTTCAAGGCCAGAGAATCAGGCACACAAATTCTATCTTTCTTAAACAAAATGTCATGTCTTAGTTTATATGAAGGATGAGAAGTAGGATCAAGCTGCAAAGCCGAGATCAAGTTTTACATATCCTGATCAGCATCGTAAGCCACTTTCAATTTTGATAGCCATGTTGGAGTAGGGTATGATAAAGCTACAAGCTCCCCAAGTTCCTCTTCCTGATCTCGACGAGACAAGGCATCAGCCACCTTATTCTCAACACCTTTCTTATAGGCAATTGTAAACTCATAACCAAGAAGTTTAGAAAGCCATCTTTGCTGAGCAACAGTAGCAATCTTTTGCTCAAGCAAATAATTAAGGCTATAGTGATCAGTTCTAACCACAAAAACACTTCCCAACAGATAGGGCCTCCACTTCTTAATAGCTAGTACTAAGGCTAGGAGTTCTTTTTCATAAGTTGAAAGAGTAAGATTTTTACCCTTCAAAGCCTGGTTGAAAAAGGCTAAGAGCCTTTGGTCCTGCATCAAAATTGCCCCTACACCAGTTGTACAAGCATCACACTCAATTACAAATGCCTTGGTGAAGTCAGGTAGGGCAAGAACAGGAGGATGAGTGACAACAAATTTCAAGTCATTAAAGGACTTAGTAGCAGAATCGGTCCAAGCAAAAGCATCTTTTTTCAACAAGGATGTGAAAGGGGCAGCAATCTGACCATAGCCCCTAATAAATTTTCTATAGTAACCTGTCAAGCCTAAAAAACCCCTCAATGACTTTAGATTTTTAAAAAGTGGCCAAGCAACCATAGATTCCAATTTCTTTGGATCTGCCCTCACTCCCCCCTTCGAAATCAGATGGCCCAGATATTCTATCTCTTGGCATGCAAACTTACACTTTGATTGCTTAGCATAAAGCTGATGCTGCTGTAAGGTTTGCAATATAGTAGAGAGATGAGCTATATGAGATGCCATGTCTTTGCTGTAAACTAATATGTCATAAAAAAAAAAAAAAACAATGACAAACTTTCTAAGGAATGGCTTGAAAACTTCATTCATTAGACCTTGAAATGTTGAAGATGCATTAGTAAGGCCAAAAGGCATTACAAGAAATTCATAATGCCCTTCATGAGTTCTGAATGCAGTCTTATGACATCACCATCCCTTATGCTTATTTGGTGGTAACCAGCCCTAAGATCCAACTTAGAACAAATTGTAGAACCTGAAAGTTCATCCAGGAACTCATCCACAATAGGAATGGGGAATTTGTCTTTTATAGTAGCTTCATTTAAGGCCCTATAATCAATGCATTTTCTCCATGTGCCATCAGACTTCCTGACTAGCAAACCAGGAGAGGACAAGGGTAACTGACTTGGCCTAATAACCCCAGAACTCAAGAGCTTCTTGACAATTTTTTCAATTTCTGTTTTCTGATAAAAAAGATATCTATAGGGCCCAACACTGATAGCAGCAGTTTCCTGTTTCAAATTAATCTTGTGATCATGAGATCGATTGGGTGGCAGTCCAGTAGGTTCATTAAAAACTTCCTTGTATTGTTGTAAAAGTTGCTACACTTGCTCATCGTGCAAGGATGGAGGTTCAATGGAGCTACAATCAACAAACTGTAGAAAAAATCCCTTACTGCCACAGCCAAAAGTTTCAAAGGACCCATCATCATCACTAAGATTTGATTGAGATGCTGTCAAACCGTTCAAGGAAACCTTCTGGCCATTGCAATGAAACTGCATACTCATATTTACAAAGTCTCATAGAATAGGAGTCAATGTGGATAACCATTGTATGCCAATAACTGCATCACAACCTCTCAAAGGAAGAGTAAAAAAATCAACTGTGAATTGTAGGCCTTGAATCAACACAGGTACAGCCATACACTTCCCAGTACTATCAATGAGCTGACCATTAGCTACTTGAGCACTTATAGCTTGGCCAAGTTGCACAAGTAACTTGCATCGAGCAGCCACTGCAGCATCCACAAAGTTATGTGTACTGCCAGTGTCAATTAAAATCACAAATTTTTTCTTGCCAACATAAGCAATGAGTCTCATTGTCTTAGGTCCTCCACCTGCTACCATAAACTGAAATGAGATAAAAGCTATCTCAGCTTTCACTTCTATAGGCTCTACAATCACATCACCACTAACATCAGCATTCATTTCACCGCTGGAATCATCAAATTCCATACCTTCTAGAAGAAATAATTTCGGCTTGGCACACTTATGACCTGGTTGCCATTTGTCATCACAGAAATAACAAAGGCCTTTCTTACGCCTTTCCACCATTTGAGATTCTGAAACCTTATGATAAGGAAGTTTATTTAAAGGTGGAGCTTTCGGTGTTCCTAAAATTGAAGGAGTTGGTCCAGATTTTCACAAACTCGACTCTGGACTAAATCTACTCGAATCAGTAAGTGAATTCCTCCAAGGTTTTCTTATACTCAGCACATACTGTTCTTGAATTTTGGCTAAGCCAAATGCCTCATTCAAAGATGAACGATTCAGCATCCTCACGGGCAGCCTAATCTCATCACGTAAGCCACTCAAAAAATAGCTCAACTTATTTCGCTCGGACAAACCTTTAATTCGATTGGAAAGGATCTCAAATTTAGTTTTGTATTCATTAACTGTACTAACCTGCTTTAGTCGAGTTAGGGACTCCATTGGATCATCCTAAGGAGTAGATCCAAAGCGAATTTGAATAGCTTTGATGAAGTCCTCCCAAGAGTGAAAGGTTCCTACTTCACTAGCATCCTGGAACTATACCAAAACTTCTTCATCCATGTGGAACGAAGAAATGAAAATACGTTGACCAGGAGGGACCTGGTGATATAGGAAGTATTGATTCGCATGATAAATCCATGGCGATGGATTACTACCATGAAAACGAGGAAACTCCAGCTCAGTTCCTCTTACGAAACCTCTGTCCACAATATCTTTGTTACGCACTCCTCCCGAGCCTTCGTCCATATCTTCGTTTCTGTGCAGTGTTTGTTGATCTTGATCATCTCGATGTATATTACCAGGATCTTTCGAATCATGACAAGAAATCTTTGAGATTTGTTATAAAACCTCTTGAATTTTTTATCTTGTGCCTCTCTTTCCAAGCGTGCTGCCTCTTACTGTTTCAGTAATAAAGCAATCGCATCCTCAATTTGTTTTTGTTGCCGATCTTGTTGTTGCCGTAAATGATTCACTGAATCCACGATTTGAGCATACGAACGCGTTCCTTCTGCCATAACTGATACCAACTGTAATGAGCCCAATCGACTTATTCGAGAAGTCACTCTCCAGAATTAGGTTGAGAAGAAGAATAGAGTTGAGGAAGAAGAGAGAAATCTGTAAAGTGAATGAATTATCCGTTGGAGGCATTTCCCTCCAAGCTCTCTATTTATAGTAATTGTTTGAACAAAACGGCAGTGTTTTGGCAAACACTTATTACAATTGTAGTAAGTAAAAACGACTATGTTTATAATTATGAAGAAGAAGAACATCAAACGACATCGTTCTATTCAGGGAAGAAACTAATTCTGCATAAGACGACACCATTTCCAGCTACCTCTGTCCAAGTAAACTGTCATCAACTACCCAATGCTTCCGAGGCAAGAACACAACACAAAAGCTTTGACCTTCGCACCTTGCCCATTTCCAACGTCCCAACTCAATACTGCAATCCTTCCACTCCAGCACTTCTGCAACTCATGACATTGGGATGAGTGGATGTCTCGGACTTAAATGAGGTTTGCTAGTACAATATGGTTCGGGGTTAAGGTTCATCGAGCTCAAACCCTAGGTAAGATCTTGATCTCAATCAGTCTGCATCCAATGGAAGATGTCAAAGTTCCCCACTAAAGGGCTCCCGAACTCGATATATATGTGTACAGGGAAAGGGATCCTGCCTAAATGATGTATATTTTGCGTGCCCAACTTGTAGAGCGAATCCATATGAAAGAAAACAAAATAAGAGGGGTCATTCTGCAAGTAACCCTGCTGCCACTTAAATAGAATTGATAATCATGAACAAGAAGTCTTAATTTCAGTAATTTCCTTTGGGTCCAGGAACACTCACTAGGAGCCCTCAGTGTCTAGAAATTCCTATTAATATTTTATTTTTATCTACCTTCTTAGTTTGAATTGAAATATGTAGAGCATTTTACATTTGAAGATTTAGAAACCTCTCCACCACACCTTGCCCAAAAAACAAAAAAACACTTTAAGTTAGGCTTGTTGGGCGGGCCTTTGCATCCGGCTAACTGGGCCCATTGGCTCGCCCTTGTATATGCTTGGGTAGGCAAGCCGCCTGGCCCAAGCAGATGGGTATGTGGGATTTTATTAAAATGTTAGAAGCAGGTGCAGAGTGCGAGTGGGCAGCTCCATCGGCCTAAGTTTCACCTACACGCTTGCCTACATACAGTATATAAGAGAAAAAAATATCCTAACTTTTTTATTTATTCCATTCTCTCTTCTCTCTTAATCCTTCCCACTGTCTCAATCTTTTTCATCTCCTCCGTCGCCAACCCCAACCTTGCATCATGTCTTCTTTTTCTTCTTCAACGTGGTTCTCCATGAGATACCTACGGGTCATGATGTGTCTATGGATCTTTGCTCAGACCCATAGCCAATGTCTTCTTCTTCTTCAACGTGGTTCTCCATGAGATACCCACATGCCACGACATGGCTATGGGTATGAGCAAAGATCCATAGCCACGATGGCCATGACGGGTTGTGGGTCCATGTAGAGATCCACATCCAGTTGTGGTCGTGGTCGTGGTTCTTTGCTCAAACCTACAACCACGTCGTGGTCTGCATTGTTTTATTCTTTTTTCCTTTGAGATGTTATTTTTTGTTGGAAATATGTATTTGAGGTTTGATATGTGGATTTGATGGATGGATCTATGGATTTGGGTTGTTTGGCAGATTACGGACAGGTTGCAGGCCATTAGTTCGCCCGACAACTGGGTGGGGTTATCTGCCCATGCGGGGTGGCCCACACGCTAAGGGCAGGTAGTAGGCCTACTCCAAGTAAAACTAGATAGGTAGTTCTAGGTGGTTTTTTATTAAGAAACCACATGATTTTTTATTAAGAAAAGTGAAAATATAATTAGATAGGTAGTTCGAGGTGGCATGCCACATGAGTAGGCTTGCTACTTGCCCTTAGTAGGTGGGTAGCCAGTCACATAGCCCGCTGCGTCCCCCACACTCGTATGGGCTGTGGGCCGAGTTTAGTCCTTAGGCCTCAGCCCCATTCCACATGCTGAGCAAGTGACCCCGCTCGTATGCCGGTCGGGCAGATTCGCCTACAAGCTATCTACCCATCGTCACACACCATTATCACACACACACACACACACATATAGAGAGAGAGAGAGAGAGAGAGAGAGAGAGAAGAGGAAATACGGAGGTGCAACATAGGGGGAGGTTATATTTTAACCTAAAACAAAACGACGTCATTTCAGTAAAATATATATGTATATGTATATATAAACTCGGGCGGGTGGGTAAAACCCTTGCGGGGGCAATGCCCCACTCGGCCTTTGTTTTCTCAGAGAGGTTGGCGCTTGCCCGCTAGAAGCTGGCGAACTACCTTTCTTGCCTCGGATGGGTACTCGAACCCTACCTCTAGGCATGAGTCAATGATGGCTTAAGTTAGTAGTGGCTTTAACTACAATTTATATTCATACCCCATACGCCGAGCGAGAAGGGAGTTGGGTGGGATGTGTCAAATCTAGCAGATCTAAGGTGCCAAATTTGCCTCAGCAATTCATGTGAAGCCCACACACGGTCTATGCAATATGTGAGCATCAGGCACTAATTGTTTTGGAGTGTTTGTACTTGCACCTATAGATAAAAAGTTGGGGAGTGGCATGGTTAGGTGCATGTGGTAGTTTGATGTATTGGAAGGCAACAGATCAGGCCTTCACCGAGTTAGAGGAGAAAAATAAAATTGGAAAGAAACTACTTACATGGTAGAGAAGCTCAGAAGAGTGGAGAGAAATACGCGATGAGAAAATGGAAAAAGAGATTTAAGGCGTTCGACAGTGTTTCAATTAGTGAGAAATTTTAGAGACTCAAGACCGCTTCTTTTAAAAGAGTAATGCTATACACCACACTCTCATCTTATTTTAATCATACTAAGTAGTATGCGGCACATTTATCACCATTAGATGATAAAGAAGTATACAATAAATAATCATTTATTAGTGATAAATGTACCACATTTTACTTAGTAGGATGAAAATATGATGATAGTATGGTGTATAGAATTTTCCAAAAAATAAATATTGCACATACTATCTAATGTATTTTTAATCAAACATTTGCGACAAAGGCTTAAAAATACCCACATTAGAAGTGTTCAAATAAAAAGTAGGGACTAATTACAATTTATGACCAAAATTAATTCCTGAATTTTAAAATATTCACAATTAAATATTTTCGTTAATTTCCCGTTAAAAACCAAGAGAAAATCAAATGTCAATTTTTGATTGGCTTACGTATGACATCAATATGCAATGTCAGTAAATCGAAAGCTGACTCTTTACATACTAATGCTATATGAAAATTCTTCCATTAATTTTTTGTTGGAAGATGGAGGACAAAATTGCTGATTTTCTTAAAATTCAGATATCAATTTTGTTAAAGTTGAAAACTGATTGCTTGAATTAAAAAAAGGTGAAAACTCAAGTACTGCTTTTGTAATTAACTCTAATAATATATATATATATATTTATATATATATATATATATATATTCCTTCCATTTGCCAACTAATGTAGAGAAAGTCACTAGCATCCAGAAATTTGGAGGGAAAAGAAATCCCAGGTAGATAAAAGAGAGATAAATTTTCCTTGAAAACAAACATGTCTTTTTTAATTCAAGTATTTTTGTAAGGCAGGTATAAACAAAATGCGACTGCGTTTTGGCATACAAAATAAGGGACCAATTCTCAGTTTCACTGATGAGAAAGCTCTCTTTTACTCCCATTTGCATGTGTAACGCAATACCTAAACCTTCAGCAACTCCTGGAAGACGAGAAATACATGTCATACATCAAGATGATATGTTTGGAAATATGGAAAAATGTAACATTGTTAGGACTAGGTGTAGATTCTCTACACAAGTTTTCAGTGTTGGGTTGTTGTGTAACTAAATGTGAATGCATGCACCACCGTTAACCTACCCCTGGATTGAGAAACAAATATTTGCTTTTGATTTTGTTCTTGTTTATTTTTCGGGGCCGGGGAGATGGGGTAAATATTGACCTTTTCTACTTGCCCAAATCTAATTGTACTTATTACCCACAAGCCATGTCATCCACATGTATGTCAGAGTAATGCTATTATGCTGCCCAAGTTACACCGTTCACTTTGCTCCATTGACATGCCAATGGTGCCATGTGGCCTATTAAAAAAATTAAAAACAAAAACATAAAAGGGATAGAGGGAATCTAGGGATTTGGTCATCTTTTTGTGTTTTAGGACACCATTTTGCTTTGAATATATATATATATATTTTTTTAATAAACCACGTGGCACCAAGTGGTAATGCCACATCAATGGGGCAAAGTTAGCGGTACAACTGGGGCGACATAGTAGCATTTCTCATGTCAGAAAATGGGAATCTGAATCACCACAAAAGGTTCATAAGCATAAGCATGCCCTAATTTAAGTGGAATCAAACCCAATGTAGCAGTCTACTTCTTAAAACCCTCTATCTCCTTCCCTCAAAACAAAAGAACTACAAGAATAATCTCCTTTTCAAAAGAAAATTTGCTTTCCAGATTGTGATTAATCCAATAAATATCCACAACCTTTTTCTTTTGCAAAGTTTGTATCCACAAACTCGACAAGTGGGATGAATATAATGCAGCTCAATTTAAATAACATGAATTAAATACTACCAAATGCAGCGCATCACTAACAGTAGTTGATATAGTGATCAGACACCTGCACTCAATTTTAATAACCCTGAACTAAATGCTACCAAATTCAGCACATTCCTAACAATGGTTGATATAGAAAAGACTGGACGCTTCAGATCCAGATTAAGAGTGACATATACCGAACATCTTCCATTTCAAATTCACGAATGTAAACGTATACTAGAAGGATAAACTAAATTCCAGTTTCGAATTACCATATATTCTCTACTATGGCATCGATTTTTTTTTTTTATTTGTAAGTGTCGATTTGCTTTTTATAGGGACATACCTTCTCTTTCTGTTTGTAGATGGCATCCAGCTTCTTCATATACTCATCTGTCAGTTTCTACATTTGGAGAATGAAATGTGAGAAAAAGATACAGTATTGAAGCAATTCTAAGGAAGAATCCCAAATGCCTAATAATAAAAGGTGGTCAAGATATGATTTTGGCCTCTGAGTTACATGTCATAGATCCATTTCATCCCTTATCACTGATTGTTTCAGATCTACTTGTTAAAAAGGGGAAAAAATATTGCTTCAAATCTATTTAAAAGCCTCCATATTGCCGTTGCCCCATCATAATGTCCCCATGTGAATGATAATTGATGATGTGGTTGCTGTTATTTATACAAGTCTTCATAATACTAGCTCGTCACATTCTTTTTAATACCAGTCTCACGAAATTAAAATATATGGAGGCAAGTAAGATGAATGTTGGAAACCATAAATAGTTTAATTTATGAGAAGTGGTTCACAATGAAATCTCACAAAAGTAAAGTTCACAAATTGATATGCATAGATTTGATATGCTAGATCTTCTTTACAATAAAAAAATATTACAAATCTGATGCATCACAATAAGTCATCAGTTTGTAAACTTTATTTTTGTGAAATCTTTTTGT
Source organism: Pterocarya stenoptera (assembly GCA_003123785.1). Taxonomy (NCBI): domain Eukaryota; kingdom Viridiplantae; phylum Streptophyta; class Magnoliopsida; order Fagales; family Juglandaceae; genus Pterocarya; species Pterocarya stenoptera. The sequence continues at coordinate 217,839 of QEOT01006697.1, forward strand.
GAACCAATCATTTCTCTTAATTTTTTGGAGTATTTCTCTTAATTTATTTTAGAACTTTTAAATCTTAAATCTTTATGTCCATGTATATTCTTATTTGTGAAACAAAAATGTAACTTAATGTATCACCTCAACCTTACAAAAACTTATGTAGGAAAACAAAACAAACCGTCTGCCACATAATGATTGCCATTTGCTTGGTGATGGTAAAGTGTGATCCGAGCAAAATCAAGACTTTTTGAAAATATAAAAAACAAAATTAAACATTGATGACTAAGAGAACAGAATTAGACCCAAAGCATAGTTTAGGGACAAAAATCATATTGACCATTTGACCTACGTTTTATATAGACTAAAGGAAAACACCTTCATGTTTTTTTTTTCTTTTTCTTATTAGCACTGGGTGTCCGGAACAGCTTCCCGACTAATCCTGGCGTGCACAAGCCCACGGTAAGGAGTTTCCCGCAAGTGCACTTCGGATAATTCAATGGGGAAATCCCCTAATCCAATAGCCCCTAGAGATTGTGTGCACCCAAGGGGATTTGAACCTTTAACCTTTTTTTTTTTTTTTTTGATGTCAAGGAACCTTTTCAAGGCAGGGCCTTTCGGACCCACCCCTGCAGAGTAAACCCTGGTCCCGTGCACTGCATCCTCGAAAGTTTTCCTACACGGAACTGGTTAAATCGCTGACTTTTCACCAGGAGGTGTGGCCCCAAGGGATTGTTTGCACCCATGAAGTGTTGAACCTTGGACCTTGAACAGATCAAGGCTTTCACCACTTGGACTAACCCCTTGTGGTTATTTGAACCTTAGACCTAGGGGGAGCATATCCCTAGAACACCTTCATGTTCTTGTTTGATTATTATCTTGCATATTTATCATAGACACCATATTACTTGAATGATTAGGTTGTCCTCTTATTGTATACCGGGGATCTTGTCCTACAATCTAATTCCATTTATAAGCACAAGAATTAAGGATAACATTAACATAGGACAAGCACACAGCTTTCAGAAACTTCTCTTTATGAAAGTTGAAGTTCATGGTGTTTGGAATGATATTTATAGTATGCTATACTTTTTCACATTAACCTATTTACCCCTTCCTCCTGAATAATAAACATTTCTGAATTTTTTTCTCGTTTATTTTGATAAGTAGAACTAGGAACCAGGTCTCTCCAGAGATTAATCCACTAGAGATGACCAAACAATTATCAATAAGCCGGTTCCATGATGACCAGGCAAGATGTGGAGAAAACTTATAATATCCATAATTTTGGTCACAGGTCCGGAAGCATCTAATAATGGAGTATGCAAAATCTTCAAGATACCTGCAAATCATTTGAGAAGTCCTTCACAATATCCTCAGAGAGCTTTTTCTCCTGCATGAAAAGTAAAGAATAATAAAGAATATTAAACGATAGAGAGTTTGGGTCTTATCAAAGAAGCAACTACTGGACAATGAAAAAGGGAAGCAAGGAGAGTTAGAGGTTCGTTCAAACCTTCTCAAGTTTTTCATAGGCTTTTAAAGTATCTCTTCTTACATTCCTCAGTGCCACCTGTAAAGAGTTGAGGAAGGGGAGTTATTGAAGAGAACAGGTTCAGTGACTTTAATCTAGCCCATTTGTTCATCTCTAACCAAAGATTACTAAACATATATTTTTTAGAAAGTAAGCTCTTAGGTAAGTGTATTGTGCATGACTAGCCACATCATGAATGACATTTCCAGTGTTGTAAAAATGTTTCAACCCATTGATGGCAGACTTTTCAAATCCAAATCATAGTTTCAGACAACAAAAGAGAAGATGAGGAGGACGAAGGAGAAAAATAAAAAAAATTGTAAGTTATAGCCCTTTCTGGAAATCTGGTTTGGTCTGCCTACCCTGTGCGTATCTACCCAAGAACTTGAAAAGCCCAAGACTATTTCTATTTTTTTTTTTTTTTGGATGATGGGGGACCCCACAGCAGAGCCCTTAGAACTCATCCGTGGAACCTAAACCCTCGGGGAGACTAGCATAGCAACCCACTGCCATGGCCTCCCACTTAAATCACAGTTTGATCCCAGGGGAAATCGAACCTGTGACATGGGGTTCATGCACACAAATTAGCCCTTACCACTAGGGCTACCCACGGGTGGGTTGAAAAGCCTGAGAAATTTATTGTACCTTTCCTTCTTCAGCCATTTTTGCTACCACTTTTGACAAGTCCTGCAATAGTAAAAAAAGAAAAGAAAAAAAAAAGACACAGAATAAGCTGAATGAATTTTTTGTAAGCTTGATTGATGGAGCTTCACTGGTTAGGGTATCTACTTTTGATAAGTGGTTATGGTACTTCTTCAAAAATCAGTACACTTGAATGTCAATACAGTTATACATGGTAGAAGAATTTCTAGGATGCCACTACTCTTGTCAAGATATAAAGCATTGTTTCTATTGTGCCCTCGAACTACACTCAAAACCTCAATTACCTAGAATATCATTAGTTTTTCATGTACGTAGACTTAAGAGCAATTGTAAAATCTCTATGAAACCAAACAGACAGCCATTTAAACAAAAAAGACTTGATGGGAAGGATATAAAAAAAAAAATCACAAAAATACCAAACAATTAAGTCCCCTCAAGCTTCTTTTTGTTGTTGTTTTCTTACACTTATCTTTTTGCGCATGACTTTTATTTATCTCTTTATGTTTTTTCAATCATTTTTCTTTCTAGATATATTGCTCCACATATAACCCTAAATTGATAGATATATTAATAATAACCCTAAATTGATAGATATATCGATAATACTTTTATATATTAACTAAATTTATAATATTTTCTTTTATTTATATATGCTATTGTATGAAAGTATTTGGGCTGACCTAGGGCATGCAAGCCCAGTGTAGTCCCTTTGGAAAATAGTGGGCCCCACTATAAAATGTTACTTTTTTAGAACTTTTTCATGGTGGGGTCCACTTTTTTTCCAAAGGGACTGCACGGGGCTTGCACGCCCTAGGCTTGTATCTAGCATTACTTATTAATAAAGACTTGACATGAAGGATATCAAAAACAAATCACAAAAGAACCAAACCGAGATTTTAGAAGCATTGAACCCTTAAAGTAGGGCTTGCATGATCAAAGCCAAACTATTAAAATGAAGCTTAACACATTTTTCTTTATTTGTTGGTGACTGAAGCTAATTATGAAAAGGTATATAATATCTATATGTAATCTAATGTGATGCTCTTCAAGCCATGGAACTTCAATAGGTGTGAACTAGAGAGATGGGGAGAGCAATTATTATAAGTAAGATGCAAAAGCATAAAATACAGGGTACACCGTAAGGATATTGGCCTCCGAGGACGAAAATAAGGCAAAGAATGAATTAGCTGCCTCGCACCCAACATCCAGGAAAACCCACGACATAGGTAACATAGTATTCCAACTGAGTTTTCTAATAAATTGAATATAGAAAATGGTATCGAAAAAATATAGGATTACTTTTCATGTTAAGTTACTGTTACATACTGCATGGAGATCGGTAAACAAAATAATTGAAAGTGGAGCTCAAAAGTCATAAGAATCTCAGTATTTACGTGCAGATAGAATAAAGAAAAGGGACTATACCTTCCTCCTTTCTGATGTAAGTTGAGGGAGGGTCAATCTAATCACCTCTCCATCATTGTTTGGAGTCATACCAAGATCAGAACCCACTATGGCTTTTTCTATAGCCTTTAAGCTGAGAAACATGATATGTCAAAAATTTAAAATGATTTCAAAAGAATAAGTACAGTCAGAGCCCACTCCTGCAAGTACAAAATGCCAAAACTTTATAGCGAGAGGAATTGCAGGGTTAAATCTTCATTGGTGTTCCAAAAAGCCAGCGAAGAATCACTGCCAAATATAGTTTTTTTTTTTTTTTTCTTTTACAAAACATGATGAAATTTTAGTTCTTATTTCAATACATGTATATTCATTGCAGAAGAGTAAAGGAGGCAAGTTTACTGGTCCTCCACAGTTAATTTCATGTCATTTGGTAAATAGAATACCTGGATTTGTCATATGGCTGAACTAGGAGAGAGCTTGCATCAGGAGTACTGATTTGAGCTATGCTCTTCAAGCTAACTGGACTTCCGTAATATTCTACCTATAAATGCAATGGGTTATAGCTAACTAAGAGAAAGGATAACACTTTAACCAAAGATCAATATTAATAATTTTTTTTATTGGCACTAGGTGTCCGGGAATAGCGTCCCGACTAATCCCAGGGGTGCGCAGGCCCTCGGCAAGGAGTTTCCTGCAAGTGCACCTCGGGTTATTTAAGGGGAAAATCCCTCAGTCTGATGGCCCCTAGAGATTGTTTGCACCCAAGGAGATTTGGACCTTAGACTAGGGGGGAGCATACCCCCAAGCCCAAGGCCTTTACCACTTGAGCCAACCCCTAGGGGTTTAGATCAGTATTAATAATTATCAATGATGATTTTATAATAGCACTTTTGCAACATATGTTGCCAAAGACATCTCCTATTTCCTAGGACAAATGTGCAGACCTTAGATATGTTTTATAAGAAAACTGGCCAAAATATAATGTCACTATTACTAATCAATGGATGAGGCAGTTCCCAATACATTTTTGTTAGAATGCCCCCATTGGTAAAATTATGCTAAATAAAAATTAGCAGGGATTGTATTATTGGGTTATGCTTCGTATAGATTGTTTATGACAGCATTAATGGTGAAAAAGAATCCTATCCATCAATTAGAATGAAGAGGGTAAATCTTCACATTGCCCCACACCAGCATAAAATTGAATGCCATATACAAAACTAAGCTTTGTGTCAATAGTACTCACAATATGGTATCTGTGTCCTTAACAAAACTTGGGCGGACATCCTTCAGAAGATGATGTACAAAAACACTGAATGACAAAGGACCAAAACCTGCATTTAGATTCATACCTCGATTTTATCGAGCATGGCTGGGTTTGCTCTCCCTGTCCTTATGGAATTGAAATTGATTCGAACTGTCTCAAGAGTCTTTTCCATCCTTCCTTTCTGAAACACAGCCAACAACACCAATGATACAATTCTTTTCAATACTACAATAATCTATTGATTTGAATCATACAGCCCAAAAACAAAATAATCCTGATAATCAATCATCTGATAAAAACTTACAGCATCTTTCACAATCAAAGATTTCTCTGCTTCAATTTCTTCAGTAGTTGCAGCCCTCACAACTCCCCTTCTGAACAATTCACAATAACAACAAAGGGTCACCCAACCATTAACACAGAACAACCAAGTGAATCAACCTGAACATAAATAGGTCGCCAAATAATAACTTATCAAAAAAAATAAAAACCAATGTAAAACCAATTTACCATTCTATGCTCTAAATTCCAAAAATTACATAACTGAGTCGTGCTACATCTCGGAGTATGTATTTCTCGAATATAAAAATGAAAAATGGCGCACTCATGGAATCAATCAGAAGCATAATTGTAGGGAAAAAAGGAATTCAGTTATGTTTTTCCAATTAGCTTGCCTCCTTTGCAACAACTGCTTCACTACATTGCGATTCCCAGAAAATCCCACTACCCCATTCCGAAGTCTCACATTGTTTAGAGCCGAGCTCCACGAATACAAACTACCCCTGCTCGACTGGCATTTCACACAGTCCGGTCCTCCACGATACGAATCTGTAAAAAAGCTCAGTCATAAATAACTGTTCACCAACAATATCAATAGCCATTAAGCAAAAACAAAGTTGAAAGTCGGACCCACAACTCTAACGAAGGTTGAGACTCAAACTCCAATCGGGTCACAGCCCCACAAAGAAAGTCAAGAAATAATTTGGGGGACAGTGTTAAGGGTTTAAGGGTTACGTACCTCGAAGAAAGAAGAGGGTTTTGGGAGGGTTTTGGGAGGGTTGGAGGATGGACCGTACCGGGGTCGTTGGAGAAAACGGCGCCGCCATGAATGCTCAGATCTTGAAAAGCGTTACCGTTACAGTCACAGTCTGTGTGTTTGTGGGGAACAGAGTCGAAAATGTTAATAGAACTTTGGTCAGCCTGTGTCAAGAAGTTGGAACGACGAAAAGGCTGATGGAAGGAGAGCCTGTACGCTTGATTTTGTGGATAAGAATTTTCATGGCGCTTCCTTTGGGTTTGTTTGGCTTCCTATATTAGAAGACCCCGAACCAGAGCTAGACAATGTCCTGACCGGCGTAACATATAACATATCTGTCCTTTTTTTCTCAAGCCTAAAAATTTACTTTCATTTTGGATGCATTTTTTGCTCAAAAAANTATTTTAAATAGACAAAAATATCCTTGACCTTTTTTAAGCTGTATAAAGTGTTTTAGATAAAAAAGTTAGGGTTATTTTTTACAAGTGTTCATCCCAAGGGCAACCAAAGTGCCAGGAACCCTAGAAGGTGAGCAAAAGTGCTCTGCCCATGGAGGGTCTCGAGTAGAGTGCTCGTCCCAAGAAAGTGCAAAGGGCTTCACTCGTCCCCCAAAGGGGCTAGCAAAGTGCTCACCTCATTCTTAAGGTGAGCTAAAGTGCTCAGTCTGTGAAGGGAGTGTAAAAGTGCAGCAATGAGAATAAGTATGCGACCCATTGTGTACAAGCAAAAGTTCTCCCACTCAAGAGGGCGAGCAAAGTTCTCGTGAAAGTGCTCAGCCAATGGAATGTGACCAAAAGCACTTGAACCCAAGAGGAAGAGCAAAAGTGCTTGGACCCAAAGAGTGCTCGCACCCATGATAATCAAAGCATGCTCACACCCAAGGGCGAGGAAATGGAGCTTGTCTCGGGGCGAACAAAGAGTGCTCGAGCAAGCAAAGAGGGCTCGAGAATGGGTGACCAAATAGTGCTCACCCCTAGGGCCAGGAAATAAGGCTTACGTTGAGTTAAGCAACAACAGCTCGTACTTGATGTTGGAGTACAAGCACCTTGGGGCGAACTAAAAGTGATTGTCCCTAGGGCGAGGAAATGGGACTTGTACCCAAGATTAACAAATAGTGCTCGCACCCCGCGAGCTAAGCACTATGGGGAGAGAAAACGTGCTCATCCCTAGGGCCATTGTAAGTGCTCGCAAGGATGAGGACTATGTCATTTAAAAGTGCCCGTCAACTTTATGGGTGAGCACTATGTTGACCAAAAGCGCTTAGCCCTATAGAAGGCGGGAAGCTCTCATCCCATGGGGTGCCAAAGAGTGCATGTATGATAAGTGCTATTTTTATGTGATTTTTATTACTATTTTATTTATGAAAAGTGTTATTTTTCCTTTAATACTATTGATTTTATTTTATTTCTACATATTTTTATTTATTTTCTTGGATTTGAAGGAATGAGCAGATTTAGTGTAAAATGAGAGTATTTTGGTACAAAAGAAGAGACTACGGATCCAGATCGATGAGAGGCAGCGAGATCTGAAGAGAGCCAATGAGATTAAACGAGGAGCCTTGTTCCGTGGGCAGCAAAAAGATTTCTCTCACTAAAAGGCGAGAAGATTTACCTCTCGATTGGCGAGGAGACTTACGACTAGAAGGCACGAAGATTTGGCAATAAGGCTCTAGGCGGTTAGATTGCCTGACTAGTTTGAACGACCAACTTAAAAGACCAATCTAAACAGCATTGTGGATAGCAACTAGGTAAGGCGAGAGGAGTCTTTTATCCCGGTTGGGAGTATTTCCACTCAATAGGCGAGAAGAAGGCCGTGTGGTCCTTGTGATCTCCACACTGGTTCATTTGTGATCTTCATGCCTGTTCATTTGTGACTTCTATGGCTGTTCAGTTATGACCTTCACGCCAGGTATATTCAGCACACACAACATCTACTCGGTGGGATAATTCCTCCCGACTGGGATTAATTTGCTGTTGACCACCAAATCTGAGTTCTGCAAAAAATCTGTTTGGTGACCAAATCCTTGAGAATTCAGCAATTCAAGCCGCATATCACTAAATCTTTTATTTTAGATAATCCTGTTATTCTTGGGATAATTCCTTTTATGTTAACATTTATCTTTAGATATTATTTTCTAGATCTTAGGCGAGATTGTAGCCACAATTATCTTGTTTTCAGATTTGAATTTCAACATTTATTTAATCCCGACTTGTGGGATGAATAGAGGGTACTGAATCGAATTTTTAGTTTTGAGTTTTAGAAAGTCTGAGTTTAGAGTTCCAGTTTTTATTCTTGAAGTGTTCTTTTGAGAAGGCAGAACTGGAGGGTAGAGGTGAGAGCCAAATGTTTCATCAACTAACTTCAACAAAGAACACCAATTTTATTCTTTTTCTTTTTAATTTCATTATGAACTAATTCTATTTTCTAGAGCTTTGATGTAGTCAAGTATTGAACATACAATTTATATTTCAAGTTATTTTATTTTCAATATTTTCATGATTGAGTGTTTATTCTTTGTTCTTAATGCTTGCAATTTTTTAACTAACTATAGTTTGATCTATTGAATCATAATGAGACTCAGAGGTGATTTGTGATTAAAGCTCTAGGATTAAACACCATTAGTTGAGTGACAACAAATATGCTTTACTGCGACTAGTGTGATTTTCAAGAAAAATCTAAAGAACTTAATGAGTCTCTAATTAGTTAAATTCATATAAAGATATGGAATTATTAGTTGGAGATATTTTTGGTATTGTTCGAGAGAAAATATTCAATAGTTAAAGAATTTTTATCATCAACTTCTGTTAATTGAGATTTTATAACAATGAAGAATAAATTGTATTAGATTGTGGGGTTTGCTAGATGAAGTCAAATGCTCTAGATCTATTCTTATTATTTTAAAAATCTAAATTTTAATGTTCTTTTCTTCAGTTTAATTTAGATAATCTACTCTTCAAAATTCAATTTTTCAAATAGTAATTAATTTAGTCAATTTCAATACTCAATCGCATAATTATTTTCTGTGAGTTCGATATCCCTTTTTTTTAAAACACTTTACTACTTGTTATAATTCTGCGAACTTGTAGATATATTTTTACGCAAAGAACGCACTACCGGCTAACAAAGAGTGCGCGCACCATGAGGGCGAGCAAATCATGCCCTTACCCTAGAACCCAAGCAAAAGTGCTCAACTAGGAAGGTGAACAAAGAGTGCTCGCACTGCAGGCTCTTTTTGGGCCAGCACTATGTTGAGCAAAAATGGTTGCCACCTTTGTGGTGTGCGCCATGGAGGCAAAGAGTTGGCATCATGCAAGAGTGCATAGTGGTCCATCCTTGGTTTGATTTGCACCCACAGTGATGTCGTGGGTCACTTGTTCACATACTTATGACATCACGGTAGGTTTGGTCTCGATGATACTTAGAAAATGTTGTTGTCATGGTCGATCTCCTTCGTTTATCACGTTGATGCGGTTTTATCTCTACCATGGGTCACGCCGATGTAGTTGTCCATATTTGTCATTGGTCGCACTGTGATTTGATCCAGTCATGTCGATACAGTCGTCCATTCCTGTTGTGGTCGTGCGTCATGCCATGGTCCATCCCTAATGTGGCCATTTGTGCTGCGGTTCATTTCTATCGTGGCTTGATTGATTTAGAGCTTATACGTAGAGAGCTCTTACATTCAGTGGACTAGGCATTGGCAATTACCACGACCATGACATCAAAAAATAAACATGACTCTGCAAACTTTCTATAGAAGAAGAAGTCTAAAGAAAGTAAGCAAAACTAAGGACTACCGTTGGTCTAGTTTTCTCATTCCAACGACACCACCATGAGTTTGTTTCTTCCATGGTCAGTTGCTTTTATGGTTGTGGAGATGTTTAGTTGTCGATGGTTCTGAAGATTTCTGGTTGGATGGTTTGATTTGGACTAGGGTGTTTCTATTTAATTCGATTTGTTGTAGAGGTATTTTAGTCAGATTGGATATGTGGCAGTGACATTTTAGCCTAACCTGATTCTCTTAATGGGGTAGTTTGGTCGGATCACCATGGGTAGCAATGGCATTTTAGTCCAAACGACATCTGGAGAGTGATATTTTGGTCCAAAGTGATCACATGAATCACTACTTTGTAGGGTTTATACTCACTCTTTTATTATAGATAGATATTCCAAATAAATGTCTTTTTTTTTTTTGTTTTGCTGTAGTTATCGGTGTTCAAGAAGAGATTTTTTTAATGTTGAATTTTACTTTTTAGTGTTATTTTTTTATATATTGTGCCATCTATTATATATATATATATATATTTATATAAGTGGACAACTATTTTTATTTCATAAAATGTACGCAACACGTTTTAAACTTTTAATTGGTACTAAGTAATAAGCAAACAAGAGAATTCAATATTTTGGAGATGAATAAGAAACATTAAGCTGTGTTTGTTTCGGTTGAAAATATATTTTGGGAAAGCATTTTTATCAATTGGCGTGTTTGGCACGGGCAAAACAGAATGATTAATGTAAAGATGTTGCTATATCAATCGATAAAAGCCACCAAGCTTTTGTACCGACAGTTCAAAGTATTTTGCCTTTTTTTGTTATTTTTATAGCCTTTTTTGTGTATTTTTTTTTAAAAGAAAAAAAAAACAAACACAATACTAAAAAAATACAAACAAAAATGCTAAAAAAATAAAAATAAAAATAAAATATATTTTGGTAAAAAAAAAATCGATAGACTCCCCGGTGAGTCTATGATTTTCCTAATATAAAACGATCGGTGACTCAATGAGATAATTATGTGCATTAGGTGGAAAATAACCTACCCTTCTCCAGGAGAGTCATTGTTTGGTTATTTAGATAAGATGAAATACAAATTCAAAATTAAATAAAATATTATTATAATATTATTTTTTTAAAATTTGAAAAAGTTGAATTATTTATTATATTTTGTATAAAAATATAAAAAATTATAATGATTATATAATATGAGATAGTTTGAACTGTATAACCAAACCAAACAAATTATTTTTCACCACATGCTTTAAGCATTTTTCTTCACCTAGACAATAAATAGACGCTGTTTTTCCCTCAAATAATACTTGATTACATAGTATTTCTTCACCCAGTAGTAATACTTGATTACATAGTATTTCTTCACCTAGCATTTTTCCACCACATGTTTGCATTTTTATTCAACATCTGAAAAATCTAGCATAATGGCTAAATGTGAACAAGATGAGAGGAGTGTGGGTAACGATAACAGAACCCTTAGAGATTTAATTACAACCTGTTAGGACCAACTCACCCTTATGCATAATCCAACTTTTGAATACAAATAACTTTAACTTTAAACCTGGCATGATTCCCTTGATACCTCATTTTTATGGAATGGAATCTGAGAACCCTTATTTGGATATGAAAGAATTTGAAGAGGTATGTTCAATTTTCATGGATCAAACTTGCACTGAGGAAGTGATCTGGCTAAAATTGTTCCCATTCTCCTTGAAAGACAAAGCCAAAACATGGTTTAACTCTTTGAGGCCTAGATCTATATGAACATGGTAGGAAAATGCAAACTAAGTTCCTAATTTTTTTTTTCCCATGCATAGAACAAATGCACTGAAAAGACAAATCATGAATTTTGCTCAAAAGGACACTGAAACCTTTTTTACCAGTGCTGTGAGAGATTTAAAGACATACCAAATGCTTGCCCTCATCATGGGTATGAAAACTGGAGAATCATAAGTTTTTTATGAGGGTTTATAACACAAGATGAGGCAGTTTGTGGAAACAATGTGCAATGGGGAGTTCTTTAACAAAGAACCTGAAGAAGCATTTGAGTACTTGATTATCTAGCTGAAAATGCCCAATCATGAGACACTTCAGATGTATATGATAGGGTTAAGCCTTTAAAGACCATAATTGGGGGAGGAAAATATAGACTGAGGGAAATGGATGATCTATATGCTAGATTATCAATGATTTCTAAGAAATTAGAAACCATTGATATGAAAAAAGTAAATAAAATACAAGTTGTACAAAACGTGTCTGAAAAATGCAATATATGTAAAGATCAAAGGCATGCAACTAATGACTACCCTACAATTTCAGCTTTTAAAGAAGTCCTCTTAGATCAATCAAACATTGTTAATATGGTTTCTAAACCCTTTTTAGGTCCATATTCCAACACTTACAACCCCAATTAGAAGAACCACCCAAACTTCAGTTGGAGAAATGATCAAGCAGCTCACTCGACAGCTCATGCACCTGGACCCTCTTAGTATGCAGTCAACACAAACTAGTAGCACTAGGGCCTCCTCAATACCCTACACAAGCACCTTTGGCACAGAGGAGAAATCTGGAGGATACTGTCTAGCATCTAACAACAAACTTCCAACAATTTATGCAAGGACAAGCCATAATCAACAATCACAACTTTCAAGCCATCAATGACATTAAGGGGTCCCTTATGAAGCTGACCACAACCCTAAGCATCCAAGAAAAAGGGAAATTCCCTGCATAGCCACAACCCAATTTACAAGGCCAAGTTCAGCAAGTTTTTGGTGCAGCTGAGGGCTCAATCCTTAAACCAGTAAAAGCTGTTACCACATTAAGGAGTGGTAGAGTTCTAGAAACTCCCACACCAAAGTCAGACAACACTAGTAAGGATTCTAACCCACTTCATATTGAAGCTGAAAAAGGTTAATGTCCAGTACCTACACCTTTTCCCACAAGGTGAGCTTCCTTGCATAAGGATAAGAACCAAGCTTAAATCCAACAGGTTTTTAAATAGGTAAGAATTAACATGCCTCTGTTAGATGCTATTCAGTAGATTCCCACCTATGTTAAATTTTTGAAAGACTTATGCACTATTAAGAGGAAATTAAGTGTGAAAAGAAGGCCTTCCTTACTGGTCAATGCAATCATACAAAGTAATACCCCACCTAAGTATATGGAGCCAGGTTCACCCACTATTGCTTGCATAATTGGAAACTCAAAAATCGATCATGCATTGTTAGATTTAGGGTCTAGTGTGAACCTGCTACCTTATACTGTGTATGAAAAGCTTGGCCTAGGAGAGTAGAAACCCACCTCGATTACCTTACAGCTAGCTAATAGATCTATAAAAATACCTAGGGGTAGTAGAAGATGTTTTTGTTCAAGTTGATAAGTTCTACTACCTAGTGGATTTTGTCCTTCTTGACATGCAACTTTCAGCCAATTCTAAATTTCAAGCTCTTGTGATTTTAGGAAGACCAATTCTTGCCACTTCAAATGCTTTGATAAATTGTAGAAATGGAGTCCTAAAATTGGAGCTAAACATTTTAGGAAGAGCATCCTCTCAGAATCTTTTCCATTATCTTACAAAGCTGACAATTCAGCATTTGATTTAGAAGAAGATTTTGAGCCAATAACCAATTCTAGTGACCTTCCCTAGGTTTTATTTGTAAGGAACCAGGCAGAGTTGTAGTGGAAGCCCAAAGTTGAACAACTCCATCCAGTGCAGTGGCAATGAAACCTTCAGAGGAGCAGATACCAATCTTGGATCTTAAGCCCCTACCATCGGAATTGAAGTATGCCTTTTTGGGACCTCACAACACATTCCCAGTGGTAACCTCTTCTCATTTAACTGATAGACAAGAAGAGAAACTATTAGAGGTCCTAATAAAACATAAAAAGGCCATTGGATGGACATTTGCTGACATAAAGGGTATCAACCCTTTAGTTTGCACCCATAAGATTTACTTAAAAGAAAATGCCAAACCTTCTAGAGAGATGCAAATGAGGTTAAATCCCACAATGAAGGAAGTGGTGAAAAGTGAAGTACTGAAGTTACTAGAAGTGGGTATCATTTACCCTATCTCAGATAGTAGGTGGGTCAGTCCTATTCAAGTAGTGCCAAAAAAATCTAGATTGACAGTAATAAAAAATGAGGAAAATGAGTTAGTTCCCACAAAAGTGACCACAAGTTGGAGAATGTGTATAGATTATAGAAAACTTAATGCAGGCACAAGAAAGGACCACTTCCCCCTTGCCATTTCTTGACCAAGTTTTAGAAAAAGTTGTTGGCCATGCCTTTTATTGTTTTTTGGATGGGTTTTTAGGCTATTATCAGATTAAGATAGCAGTTGAGGACCAAGAAAAAACTACTTTCATGTGTCCATTTGGAACTTTTGCATTTAGAAGGATGCCATTTGGGTTGTGTAATGCTCCAACAACCTTTCATAGATGCATGCTTAGTATTTTCAGCGATTTAATTGAGAATAGCTTAGAAGTCTTCATTGATGATTTCTCTATTTTTGGAGTGCTTTTGAAAATTGTTTAACTAATTTGCAAGTTGTTTTGACCAGGTGTGAAGAGAAGAACTTGCTGCTTAACTTGGAAAAGTGCAATTTTATGACTCAGCAGGGTATAGTACTTGGGCATATAGTGTCTTCTAAGGGCATTGAGGTTGATAAACCAAAAATTGACTTAATCTCTAAACTCCCCATACCCAAGATAGTGAAAGACATTAGGTTATTTTTAGGGCTTGTTGGTTTTTATAGGAGGTTTATAAAGGGCTTTAGTTCTGTATCCAAAACACCAAGATGCATTTGATCAATTAAAGAATCTACTCACAACAACCCCTATTATGCAACCCCCTGATTGGTCCCGCCCTTTCAAAATCATGTGTGATGCTAGTGATTTTGCCATAGGAGTTGTGCTTAGCCAGCGTAGGAATAAGCTTCCCTATGTCATTTACTGTGCTAGCAAAACTATAAATGGGGCTCAAAAGAATTACTCTACCATAGAGAAAGAGTTGCTTGCAATTGTTTTTGCTTTGGATAAATTTAGAGCTTATATTCTTGGGTCTCCTGTAGTTACTTTCACTAACCATGCAGCTTTAAAATACTTATTGGCCAAGAAAGATGCCAAACCAAGATTTGATCAGATGGGTACTACTCCTCCAAGAGTTCAACATCACCATTAAAGACAAAAAGGGGGTAGAAAATGTAGCGGCTGACCATCTGTCCAGACTTACATTCACAAAACCTGAGCATTCTCTTCCCATATCTGACTCTTTTGTTGAAAAAAAACATTGTAGCTAGGTTTGGCATGCCAAAAGCTATCATAAGTGACAATATGACCCATTTTTGTAATAAACCTATGGAATCCCTCTTGAAAAAGTATGAGATCCATCATAAGCTGTCCACCCCTTACCATCCACAAACAATTGGCCAAGCTGAATTAGCAAACATGGAAATTAAACATATCCTCGAGAAAATAGTCAGCCCAAACAGAAAAGACTGGTCATTAAGGTTGTCTGATGCTTTGTAGGCTTATAGAATTGCTTATAAAACCATCCCTAGCATGTCTCCCTATAGGCTAGTCTATGGTAAGGCATGTCACCTTCTTATTGAACTGGAACACAAAGCATATTGGGCAGTAAAAATGTTTAACTTTGACATGGAGAAGGTTGGGTCTTTGAGAAAGCTGCAGCTTTATGAACTAGAGGACGATGAGAATTATAAGTTGACCTAGGAACACGTGAAGATCTTGCATGATAGGAGTATTCTCAGAAACTATTTTGAGCCTAATCAACAAGTCTTACTTTATAATTCTAGACTCCATTTGTTTCTTGGTAAATTAAGATGTCCATGGAGTGGGCCTATGTGATAAATACAATTTTTACTCATGGTGATATTAAGATTGTAAACTCTTAAAATGGAAATACTTTCAAGATAAATGGCCAAAGGCTCAAGCCTTTTATGAAAAATTTTTCACATGAAGACTCCACCATCCCATTGCACGATCCCACTCACACTGTAACTATCTAGCTCCTTACTTTGTTTAATTTTTTCCTCTGCTATGTTGTTTTCTTTTCTCTCTTTATCTGCTTCTTCTTTCTGACTGATTTATTTTGCAGGCTCTGTTTTTCCCTCTACTCTTTTCTTTCCTTACTGTCATAACTCTTCAGACTCAGGTCCTATCCTTCCATTATTTCCTCCCTTTTAGCTATTCTCTACCCATTGAGGACAATGCTTAATTTTAGTTTTTTGGGGGGGGGGGGGGTGAAGGGAAAATATATTTTTTATTTTATCTCCTCAATGTTTGATCCCTTTGAATTTTTCTAAATTGAGACTATTTTCAAAAGTCTAAGCCTGTGAATGTGTTGTTTAGACAATGGGTTATGTTAAATTCTAATGGTTTAGGTTTAGCTTAACATAGAATATTAAATTCTAATGGTTTTGGTGCAGCTTAACATAGAAGTTCTCAAATGATCTATCGCTTGGGCAAGGAAAATATTTGATTAAGTTGCTTACTACTAAACTCAACCATATACAATCTAGGATACCCTGGTTGCAATCTTATTTTACTAAGTCTGACTTAATATTGTACCTGACAAGAGCTCTAATGAACCACATCTTAGTAGTTTATTTTTTATTTTTTAAAAAAGAAGAGGAAAGAAAAGAGAGCCAAAGTCTCCACCAATGCGCCTCTTGATTGAAAATGAACAAAAGACGAGAAAAGGGACAAACTAGAGATCAAGAAAAGTCTAGGGTTCTTTGGAAAAGGCTACCTATCACTGGGGTTTCAGATCTTAAAAAAAAACCATTTAAAGTGTGATAGCGTGAAAGCCACCAATTCTAGTGGTTTTGAATTAGAGCAATATTTGTATTGATTCGTCTTGAATCAACTGTGATATTGGAAGGGCATGATAAAATTTGATAGCTAATCTTGGTAACCTACCACACACTTATTACACTTAGTAATATGCAATTATGTTACATGTTTCCTTTGTTAAGTACCTGAGTGTTTCATGAGCTTCTGAGCAGAGCTATAAGCTGAACTATATAAATTTGACCACCCATGGTTTTCACAATCTCTAGCTTGGCATAGGCTTTGTTTGTTGATCTCATAAGGAAGTTAGTTCTTTTATCTCGCTCAATTTGCTAGAGACTAGCAAAAAGGTAGTTGGAGGGTGTGATGAGGAGATAATAATGTATAAGTTAAGCACGTTAATTGAGCAACAAATAAATAAAATACCTACTACATGCTTAATTATACATTAAGGTTAAGATATGGCTATTGAAATGAGGATTTAGTAAAAATTGAGACTTTTACATTTATTTTAAGTGCATAGACCCTTACAACCGTGTGATAAAACCAGATAATTCTAGAAGGGCTGACTCTACTCTAGTCTAACCCATTTTGCCTTCTGCCTTACACACCTACACCACCACAAGTAGACCACGAGTGGAAAGAGGAAGCAGTAGACAATTGCCAGCTGTGTGGGAAGATGAAATCCTCAGTGGTCCAAGCAGTGGGGAGTTGGTTACACACGCAACAAGAGATGCAAAGAAAAGTCATAAAAAGAGGAAAGGAAAGGAAGGCGAGGGTAGAATTTGGGGAATCAGAGTGTTGATTTTTGTTGTTCATCTACTTCTTGCTTTAGATTTCAGTGTTTATGCATTAAGGAATTATTCTTCCAATACATTATGCACGAGTAATCCTTCATACATAAGCTTGGAAATGTTTTAATTGGGTTGTGTTTCAATGGAGTTCAATTTTCGATTGGATTGAATTTATGTATCTATGGGTTGGAAACAGTCTTTACATGAGTTCAAATTAGGTTTTTCTTCTTGATCTCTGATTTATTGTTGAATAAAAGGCACGATGGATGCTTGAATTGTACATAAAACCTGTTTTGGTGATGCTTGTTTTGATTATATTGTTTCTTAATTCAGTAGAGGCCTTAGTATTATTTAGGAACTGCATGATATTTTCAAATCATCCGAACACCTTTTGTTCACATAAAAATATATTTGCAAGTGCATAGAATCGTAACAAGTAGTAAAGTGTTTTAAAGAAAACTGTTATCAAACTCACAAGGAATAATTATTCTATTGAGTATTGAAATTGACTAAATTAATGACTATTTGGAAAACCAAAATTTGAAGAGTGGTTTATCTAAATTAAACTGAAGAAAAGAACATTAAAATTAAGATTTTAAAAATAATGAGAATAGATCAAAACTTAAGCTTTGCTCGCCCTTGGGAAAAGAAGAAGGAAAAGATAATTGAAACAAGCATTGGTTTGATTCACAAAATTTATTGTCTCAAAGATTGTCTACAGTCTATAATTCAAAGGAATCATTCAAGATCAATCAAGTCCAAAAGTTAATTCAAAACTCAATTCCATTGCATTATCCATCCCCACATTCATGCATACCCATCATTCTCACTTCATGATTAGCTTTCCGGATAGTTTTATGCAAACAAGTAAATAAATAATAGATCTCTAAAAATTCCATAGGGTTGTTTTTCAAATTACTCTCCACTAATGTAGAACATAAACTATCACCAGGGATCAATAAGTCTTTATAAAGCTTGTAATATAAGGCTAGGGTGAGGACTACCAAGAAAAGGTAGGATTCAAACAAAACAAGAGAATTTAAGTTTGGACACTAACATAATAAATAGGGCATTCTCACAAACAATCCCTTCTCAATCATTGTAAATCTCTCACATACCTCTTTTTATTGTACTTCAAGTATCTCTCTCTTTACCACTCTATTCGGTATGTTAGACTTTTTTTTTTTTGTGGAAATATTCCATACTATGTTGACTGCCTTTTTGGATGACTCTCGTCTATCTTTTCTTGTTGGCCACACAGTAAACGAGTTTGACTTTTTACACCCCCAAACTTATGAATTTCATACTATTTCTATAATTAACTTTACTTGTAGACCTCCTACCTCTATTGCTTTTGTGAGTCTGTTACTTTGTGTGAACCTAGTTGTCTTGAAGGGTAAGGAAATCAGTGTTTAAGCTCAAATATGGTAGGGAATATGAGGTTTACAAGAAAGAAAAATATAAGGCCAAAATATATTTCAATAAAACTCAAATGGGCGACTTAGAGATAAAGATGATAAACAGGTAAGTTTGAAAAACTCAATCGGTCCAAAAAATCCTTAATCATTTCCCCAATAATATTCTTTCTAGGATTTCGCCTCGAGTGTAATCAAATAAGTTCTAGAGTAAGTGGAAATCATATAAATTCACAAAATTCACATAAAATTTATCTAGGTACTCAAAACAATTAATGATCATAAGAAGCATTCATTGAACATAGAAAATATTAAATTAAGTAAGATCAAATAAAGAATTAACAACTAGACTTAAGCAATGAGAATTTTTCCTAAAAATTATAATCAATTTCAATCATATTTTTATCATAGGCTTTTTATTCATCAAACCATACTTTTTTATCATCATCATCATCATTATTATTGTTTTTATTATTATATATATATTTTTATATAAATAAAATAATATCATTTCCTTCCAAACTTAAATATCACATTGTCCTTAATGGGGAAAAAGGAAGAGAAACTAAAGCAGAGAATGAGAGAAGGTAAGAGATACTCTCCTGATTTTGTCCAGTTTTGTCATTTGAATATTTTCCTTGAAGGTGCAGTTGTGTTCTTGTTGGAGATCTCCTCATCTCTTCATTCTTGCAAAATGAAAGAAAAGGAATAATATTAAAAATTAATAAAAGAAAAAAAAAGAAAACAAACTTGGGTTGCCTCCCAAAAGCGCTTTATTTAAAGTCTGTAGCTAGACGTTGTCCGCTCATAATTTATTGCTAGCAAGATCGATGGAGCACTTTTCTGACTTAAAGTTTCCATCCAAATAGGATTTTAATTTCTGTTCATTTATTTTAAATGTGCATTTTTGTCTCGTGATTGACTTCAACCGCCTCATAGGGGAAGACACGAGTTACCACAAACGGTCCCGACCACCGAGAGCTCAATTTTCTCATGAAGAGTCGAAGTCTTGAGTTAAATAATAGAACTTTGTACCCGACTTCGAATTCCCTTCTCAGAATATGCTTATCATGCCATCTTTTAGTTTTATCTTTGAAAATCCAAACATTCTCATAAGCATCATTGCAGAACTCATCCATTTTGTTGATCTGTAGTATTCTCTTCTCGCTAGCCACTTGTAAATCAAAGTTCAATGTCCTCGTCGTCCAATAGGCTCTGTGTTCTAGCTCCATGGGTATATGATAGGCTTTTCCATAAACGAGTCTGTAAGGTGACATCCCGATCGGTGTTCTGAATGCTACCTGATAGCCCATAGCGCATCATCTAACCTTCTCACCCAGTTTGTCTGAGAGACACTCACAGTCTTCTCCAGTATGCGCTTCAGCTCCTGATTAGACACCTCAACTTGGCCGCTCGTTTGAGGATGGTATGGTGTCGCCACGTGACGAGTAATGCCATATTTAGTCAATAGCGCTTCAAATTGGCGATTGCAAAAATACTTCCCGCCATCAATGATTATGGCCTTTGGAGTGCCAAATCGGGAAAATATGTTCTTCCGCAGGAAATTCACCAAGACCCTCGCATCATTGGTTGGCAAGGCAACCACTTCCACCCATTTGGAGACATAATCTACAGCAACCAAAATAAATTTATTAGAATATGAGGATGGAAAAGGACCCATGAAATTTATACCCCAAACTTCAAATAATTCAATCACTAAAATATTTTTTAAAGGGATTTCATGTTTCCTAAAAATGTTGCCAACCCTTTGATAATGATCACTTAAATTAACAAAATTAAAAGAGTCTTTAAAAATAGTCAGCCAATAAAAGCCACATTGTAAAACTTTCGCTGTTGTTTTTGCTCCACCAAAGTGACCGCCCGCTTCCAATGAGTAGCAATGTCTGAGTATGCTCGCCATTTCCTCCTTGGGCACACATCTCCTAATTATCTAGTCCGCGTAGTTCCAGTATAGAAAAGGTTCCTCCCAAAAATAGTATTTCAAGTCGGAGAACTTTTTCTTTTGTTGATATGTCATCTCGGTTAGGAGAAGTTTGGACACCAAATAATTTATCATGTCGGCATACCATGGAACAACTTGTATAGCCATTAATTGCTCGTCTGGGAAGGTTTAATTAATTGGGAAATTCTCCTCGCCAACCGCCTCTTTAAGCTCAAGGTGAGATAAGTGGTCGGCCACTACATTCTCGGTCCCTTTCTTATCTCTTATTTCCAAATCGAACTCTTGTGGTAGTAGAATCCATCGTAACAGTCTTGGTTTGGCATCCCTCTTCGACAACAAGTATTTAAGAGCCGAGTGATCGGTGTAGACGACCTCCTTTGAACCTATCAAATAAAAATGAAATTTGTCAAAGGCAAACACAACTGCTAACAATTCTTTTTCAATAGTAGCATACTAAGTTGAGCTTCTGTTAAGGTTCGACTTGCATAATAAATAATATGAAAAATTTTATCTTTTCTCTGCCCCAAAACAGCTCCTATAGCATAATCGCTAGCATCACACATAATTCAAAAGGTAAATTCCAATCCGGTGGCACAATGATAGGTGCTGAAATTAATTTATTTTTCAATGTTTCAAAAGCATGCAAGCATTCATTAGAAAATTCAAATCGAGTATCTTTAATCAATAGAGTATAGAGAGGTTTAGTAATTTGGAAAAAATCTTTGATAAACTGACGATAAAACCCTGCGTGACCCAAGAAGCTTCTCACGCCTTTCACATTGGTCAATGGTGGGAGTTTGTCAATCACTTCTATCTTTGCTCGGTCGACCTCAATTCCCTTGAAGGAAATACGGTGGCCGAGCACTATTCCCTCCTTGACCATGAAGTGACATTTTTCTCAATTTAAAATAAGATTTGTCTCCTTGCATCACTACAAACCCAAAGATAAATTATATAAGCAGTTATCAAAAGAATGACAAAAAACCGAGAAGTCATCTATGAAGACTTTTTTAAAAATTTTTCCACCATGTCTAAGAAGATGAACATCATGCATTTTTGAAAAGTGGCTAGTGCATTGCAAAGACCAAAAGGCATGCGCCTATATGCAAAAGTGCCGTAAGGACAGGTGAAAGTGGTCTTTTCTTGATCCTCGGGTGCAATGACTATTTGATTGTACCTAGAATATCCATCTAGAAAACAGTAGTAGGCATGGCTGACAAGTCTTTCTAGCATTTGATCAATAAAAGATAAGGGAGAATGGTCTTTCCGAGTTGCATCGTTCAGTCTTCGATAGTCTATGCATACTAACAGGGTTGGAAAATTGGTTTAAAATTATCCTCCATTAAAATTTTGTGCATGCAAATTGAAGGACTAATTCCTTTGATGTTCGAGATGGTCCAACCCAAAGCCATTTTGTACTCCCACAAGACTTTAAGCAACTTCTCTTCCTCTACATCACTCAATGAACTGTTAATAATAACTGGAAAAGTAGAGACCTGGCCCAAGAAAGCGTACCTTAAATTTGATGGAAGTGGCTTGAGTTCAGGCTTGGGTGACGTCGGCTGAGATGAGTTTATCTTTTCCACTTTCAGTTTTATTGAATGAGAAAGGGAGGTGTAGCTTCCAAATATCTCTCACAATCCTAAACTTTTTCATCTTTGGATTCAATAGATTTAGAGTGAGTAAGCATACCTCAAGTGGTAGTTTTAGAAATTCGGCTTCATAAGTCTTATTGGCCTTGACCATGTCTCGGTCATTTATTGGAAAACAGGAATGTACCTTGGTCTGGAATTCCATAGATTTAAACATGTCAAACATGACCTGCTCCTCACGTACCCTTAAAAAGAGTTTCCCTTTCTTGACATCAAGTAAAGTTCTCCCTGTCACAAAGAAAGGTGGGCCCAGTATCAAAGGAATCTTCTCATCGTCCTCCATATCAAGTACAATGAAGTTGGCAGGGAAGATGAACTCGTCAACTTTCACCAATATGTCCTCAACGAGTCATCTCGGGTAATTGATAGATCAGTCCGCCAACTGTAGAGAGATGGTGGTGGGCTTTACTTCTCCAAAACCTAGTTTCCTAAAAACAGAGAGAGGCATTAGATTAGTACTTGCCCCTAAGTCACATAAAGCTTGATCAAAATAGGAATTTCCTATCGTGCAAGGGATCATGAAACTCCCTAGATCTTTCAACTTAGGCAGCAGCTTCTTTTGTAAAATTGTATTGCTTTTCTCGGTCAGCATCACAGTCTCATGCTCCTCCAACTTTCATTTGTTTGGTAATATATCCTTCAAAAACTTTGCATATTCAAGCATTTGCTCTAAGGCTTCAATGAAAGGAATATTAACATGTAATTGCTTAAATATACTCAGAAATGTAGAGAACTAATTATCAATTTTATTTTTCTTTAATCTTTGCGGAAAAAGAATTGGTGGATTATAAATTGAAGGAGAATAAGTTTCAGAAGTAAACTCCCTAGATTTCTTAGATTTTTCAGCTTCTTTATTCTCTCTAGCCTTCTCAGCTTGCTGGTTGGTCGCCTCCCGATCAGTTTCTTTCACCTTTTCCTCGGTTTCCTTCTTCTCGGTCTCCACATTTTCAGCTTCTGCACCTTGCGTGGTACTTATTGTTTGTGGCTGGTCATATTTAAGCCCACTTTGTAATACTATGGCTTTGACATGTTCAGTAAAGTCCCTGCTATTCTCTCGGTAAGCATGTTGGAGAGCTGACCGATTTGCGCCTCAAGATTAAGGATAGATGCCGAGTTGTTTTGGATCACCATATCAGTCTTTTGCATGTATTGCATGAACATATCCTCAAGTGCTGGCTTTTTCTCTTGCTGTGGAAACTGTTAAGGTTTTTTGGTTATTGCTTCATGAAAAGTTAGAGTGATTTCTCCATCCGGGATTGAACGTGTTTGAAAAAGGATTGTTCTGGCGTTGGAAATTTGACACGTAGTGGGCTTGTTCTTGACTCGGTTGGACAAAAGGATTCCCCACTTGGCAATCTACACTGGAATGATTTCCTGTGCAATGATCACAAACAATATTAGTTCAAATAGCATTAAACATTCATCTTACCTAGTTGTTGTGAAAGATTTGGCATCTGCGCCGCCAATGTGGTAATAGAATCGAGTTCAAAAACTCCAACCGTCTTTTTTGGCATTGCTTTCTTCGCAGACCATTGATAGTTGTTGGATGCCAATTCTTCCAGAAGTTCATATGCGGCTTCATGGGTTTTACTCATTAATACTCCTCCTGTGGCCACATCAATCATAGATCGATTAGTGGGTCCTAAACCATTGTAAAATGTCTGTACTTGAAGCCAAGCTAGGAGGTCATGATGTGACACTTGCGCAATACATCCTTGTATCTCTCCCATGCCACATATAATGATTCACCCTCAAATTGGGTGAAGGTAGTGATATCATTCCTTAACTTCGTTGTCTTGGCCGGAGGGAAATATTTTGCTAAAAATTTTTGTGCCAACTTCTTCCAGGTGATGATGATGTTGGGCAGCAAAGAGTTCAACTAAGCTTTTGCTTTTTCCCCAAGTGAGAAAGAAAAAAGTCTCAATCGAATCGCATCATCTGTCACTCTGTTGTGTTTAAAGTATCACAAATTTATAGGAAATTTGCAATATGGACATTAGGATCCTCTTGTAGTAGCCCCCCAAACTGGATGGTTTGTTGGATCATTTGAATGATGGCCGGCTTGATCTCGAAGTTATTGGCTTGTATAGCTGGTTGCCTTATACTGGACGTTGCCCCATTGACCGAGGGCATCGCCTAGTCTCTCAACTCCTTGTGCTCCTGGTCAACCATATTATCTTTACAGGCGGTGACCTCTTTCTTTTTCACTTTATTGCTTCGACGTAAGGTTCTTTCAATCTCGGGATCGAAAAATGTTTGCTCTAACGATCTAGATTGGCGCATGCACTTCTGATTCCTGAAAAAAAAAAAAGATCAAACTGAGATCAAATTACTTTTTTTTTTTGTAAGTGCACAGAATTATAACAAGTAGTAAAGAGTTTGGAAAATATATCTGCAAGTGCACATAATTGAAACAAATAGTAAAGTGTTTTAAAGAAAATGGTTATCGAAACCACATGGATTAATTTGCTATTGAGTATTGAAATTGACAAAATTAATGACTAGTTGGAAAATTGAAATTTGAAGAGTGGTTTATCTAAATTAAACTGAAGAAAAGGACATTAAAATCAAGATTTTAAAAATAATGAGAATAGATCTAGAGCATTTGACTTCTCCTAGCAAATCACACACAATTTATTCTTCTTTGTTATAGAATCCCAACTATCCCAAGTTAATGATAAAAATTCCTTAACTATTCAATATTTTCTCTCGAACAATACCAAAAATATCTCTAACTAATAACTTCATATTTCTATGTGAATTTAACTAGTTGGAGACTCAATAAGATCCATTATTTTTTCTTAAAAATCACACTAGTCACAGTAAAGCATCTCTACTTTCACTCAACTAATGGTATTTAATCCTAGAGTTTTAACTACAAATCACCTCTCGGTCTCATTACAATCCAAAAGATCGAAAAATAGTTAGTTAGAAAATTGTAAGCATTAAGAACAAAGAATAAACACTCAATCATGGAAATATTGAAAATAAAATTACTTGAAATATAAACTGTGTGTTCAATGCTAGGTTACATCAAAACTCTAGAAAATAGAATTAGTTCATAATAAAATTAACAAGAAAAAGAATAAAACTAGTGTTCTTTGTTGTAGTCGGTTGATGAAGCATTCAGCTCTCGCCTCTGCCCTCTAGTTCTCTTTATTGAAAGAACACTTCAAAAATAAAAGCTGGAACCCTAAACTCAGACTCTCTAAAACTCAACTAAAAACTCATAAACAAAAGACCCCCTATTCATTCCACAAGATGAGATTAAATAGATGTCAAAATTCAAATTTGGAAACAAGATAACTACAGCTTCAATCTAGTCTAAAAATCTAGAAAATAATTTCTAAAGATAGATCTTAACGTAAAAGGAAATTATCCTAAGAATAACGAGATTATCTAAAATGGAAGATTTAGTGATATGTGGCTTAAATTGTAGAGTCGGGAGGATTTGGTTGCCAACAGATTCATTGTGGAACTTGGGTTTGGTGGTCAACAGTGGATTGATCCTGGTCGGGAGGAATTATCCCACCAAGTAGATGCTATGTGCGCTGAATATAACTCGCGTGGATTTCACAACTGAACGGGTGTAGATGTCACAGATGAATGGGCATGGATGTCACAGATGAGCGGGTGTGGAGGTCACAAGGACCACAAGGCCCTCTCCTCACCTACCTAGTGGAAAGACCCCCCAACTGGGATGAAAGACTTCTCTCACATTTTCTAGTTGTTGTCTACGATGTCATTTAGGTTGATCTTTTAAGTTGATCGTTTAGACTAGTTGCCCAATCTAACTACCTAGAGCCTTCTTGTCAAGTCCTCGCGCCTTCTGGTCGCAAGTCTCCTCGCCTATAGAGAGGCAAGTCTTCTCGCCTTTGGGCGAGAGAAACTCTTTGCTGCCCACAGGACAAGACTCCTCTCCCAAATCTCATTGGCTCTCTTTAGATCTCGCTACCTTTCATCGGTCTAGATTCATAGTCTCTTTTTTTATACTAAAATGCTCTCTTTTTGCACTAAATTTTCTCTTTATTTTTGCACTAAATCTTTTCATTCTTTATCCCTAACGACCCCCTTGAGCTTTATTGAATTATATTTTGGCCTTATATTTTTTTCCTTTCTTGTAAACCCAATATTCTCTACCCTATTTAAGCTTAAACGTTGATTTTCTTACCTTTCAAAAGAACTAAGCTTACACAAAATTACAAACTCACAAGAGCATGAAAGGCAAGAGAGGTAGAAGGTCTACAAGTAAAGTTAATTATAGCTATACTATCAAAATCATAAGTTTGAGAGTGTGAAAAGTCAACTCGTCTACTGTGTGGCCAACAAGAGAAGGCCGACGAGAGTCATACACAAAGGCAGTCGAAAAGGTATGAGTTATTGTCAAAAAAAGAAAAAATAAAAGAAAAGAAAAATAGAAAAGAAGAAGAAGAAGAATGTCTGACCTTCCAAATAGAAGGGTAAATAGAGAAACTTGAAAGTACAATAAAGAGATGTATGTTGAGAGATTCACAATGATTGAGAAGAGATGTTTCTGAGAATGCTTTATTTGTTCTATTGGTGTTCAAACTTAAGTTTTCTTGCTTTGTTTGAATCCTATCTTTTCTTTGTAGCTCTCACCCTAGCCTTACATTACAAGCTTAATAAAGACCAATTGATCCCTAGCTATAGTTTCTGTTCTACATTAGTGGAGAGTGATTTGAAAAGCAAGCCTATGAAACGTTTAGAGATCCATTATTTATTTACTTGTTCGCATAAAACTATTCGATGAGCTAATGATATAGTGAAAATGATAGGTATGCATGAATGTGAACGTGGATAATGTAGTGGAATTGAGTTTTGAATTAACTTTTGGACTTGATTGATCTTGAATGATTCCTTTGAATTATAAACTTCAGGCAATCTTTGAGGCAATCAATTTTATGAATCAAACCAATGCTTGTTTTAATTGCTTTTCTCTTTTTCTTTACTCTAGGGCGAGTAAAGTTTAAGTTTGGGGGTATTTGATGAGGCTTATTTTTATGTAATTTTTATTACTCTTTCATTTATGAAAACTGTTATTTTTCCTTTAATACTATTGATTTTATTTTATTTCTATATATTTTTCTTTATTTTCTTAGATTTGAAGGAATGAGAAGATTTAGTGTGAAAGGAGATCATTTTGGTACAAAATAAGAGACTATGAATACAGATCGACAAATGGTGACACGAGTTAGGCGATGAGCGAGATATTTTACCTCCTGGGCAAGAAGATTGGACGACTAGTCTAAACGACCAACTTAAGCAACCAACCTAAATGACATCATAGACAACAACTAGCAAAGGCAAGTAGCTTTACCACTCGGTAAGTTGGTGAGAGAGGTCTTTCATCTAGGTCGGGAACCTTATATCTCGGCCATTGGCCAAGGAAACCAGTTATATTCAGGGCACACAACATTTATCCGGTGAAATCCTCCCAAGCTCTGCAATTCAAGCTTCATATCACCGAATCTTCCATTTTAGATAATCTCATTATTCTTGGTATAATATTCTTTTATATTACTATTTATCTTTAGAAACTATTTTTTTTTTTCAGATTTTTAGGCTAGATTGTAGCTGCATTTATCTTGTTTCTGCATTTGAAGTTTTGACATCTATTTAATCTCAGTTTGTGGGATGAATAAAAGGAAAGTCTGAGTTTTAGAATCCAATATTCCAGAGTTTAATCTTTAAGTTTCTTTCATGGAGAGGAATCTGGGGAGTAGAGGCAAGAGCTGCATACTTCATCAACCGACTCAAACGTAGAACACTAGTTTTATTTTTTTTCTTTTCAATTTCGTTAAGATCTAATTTTATTTTCTAGAGGTTTGATGTAGTCTGATCTATTTAATCGCAATGAGACCGAGAGGTGATTTGTGATTAGAGCTCTAGAATGAAGCACCATTAGTTGAGCGAAAGTAGAGATATTTTACCGCGATTAGTGTGATTTTCAAGTCAAATCCAAAGAACTTAATGAGTTTCCAATTAGTTAAATTTACATAGAGATATGAAGTTATTAATTGAAGATATTTTTAGTATTGTTGAAGAAAAATTTTTGAATAATTAAGGGACTTTTATCATCAATTTGGGATAATTGGAATTCTATAACAATGAATAATAAATTGTGTGGGATTTGTTAGGTGAAATCAAATGCTCTAGATCTATTCTTACTATTTTTAAAATCTTAATTTTAATGCTATTTTGTTCAGTTTAATTTAGATAATCTATTTTTCAAATTTCGATTTTCCAAATAGTAATTAATTTAGTAAATTTTAATACCCAATAGCATAATTAATCTTTGTGGGTTTGACTTTCGTTTTCTGTTAAAATACTTTACTACTTGTTAGTTATAACGATTATGTGCACTTGTAGATATTTTTATGTGAACAGTGGTTCCTCCTTCCCATTGAAGTTTAGAGTCAATTTGAATGCTCAAAATGGGTAACTCTCCATATCCCTAGACTCCCTTGCCCAATGATTCAAAAAATAAAAAATAAAAATAAAGACTCCCTTGCACAAGCCTTAGCAAAATCTTCGTTGTTCTTCATGTGCACCATGATGTGCCTCGCATCCAAGATGCCAATTGTAGGGATGTTAGAAAGCCCCACTTGTTGAGGATGTGCAACTTAATCAACTCTAGGGAGGGTCTTCCTTGGGTAAATTTCAGAACCAAATTGTTCAGCCATTAACATCTCCTTTTTTGAAAAGAGGAAAGCGGGTTCTCCTTGGATTTGGATTGGGGCTTTCATGGGGACCGGATTCAAAGGTGTTGGGCTTTTAGCCTTGATGCCAAACTAGTGAATGTTAGATTCCTTGAATCAAATGTCCCATTAAAAACAACCAACGTTAAGGATTTGAATTTAGATTTGCCACGTTGTCCTTGGCTTAGAGTTGAAACAGATGGAGGTGTCGTGTTTCTGCTTCTTTAACAGTGCTTTATTCGTAATATGGTCTCTTTTTTTGAGACAAAATAATTAATTACAAAAAAAAAAAAAAAACATTCTTCAATATCAAATTATTAAGAGTTTGAGTCTTCTCAGAGCTTCCTTTGAGGAGAAAGCCCAGATGAAGGGAAAGTCTTGGCTCACTCTGCTAAGTGAGGGAGGAGGAGTCTTCCGTAGTTTTATTTACTCATAAGACTGAGGTCGGCGTTAATGGAGGATTTGGTGAAACAGTGGGATAAAATTCATCTTATGGAGCAAGAGAATGAGGTAATTGAGGTAAATACAGAGTATATGAACAAGGTGACAGATGAGGGTAACAGAAGTCTGGTAGGCAAATTGTTATCTGATCAAAAGATAAATAAAGAGGTGATTTGATCAACTATGAACAAGATCTGGAGGCTGGGGGGATCGTTCACCTTCTATGACATAATTCCAAATACATTTGTAGTAACCTTTGAGAATCAGAAGGATAGACAGAGAGTATTGGAGGGCAAGCCATGGTTATTCGATAATCAGTTGTTGGTCTTGAAGCCATTTGATGGAGTTACCCTGTGACACCCCCAAAACCTCCCTTGGGATGGAATAGAGACTTGGAGCATCAGGACATGTAACACAAGGTTACATACCACCATTTATGACAGTTAATATGCAATTCATCTTAGTATGCAACTAGCAGTATGCAATAATCGCAGCGTAATAAGGGTGATTAGTTATAACTCATACCAGAATAAATTAAAACATCCCAATAGCATTAATAATCATCACAAGTTCAAATTTAAGAATAGAATTTATTTAATACAAAATACTTAATCCAAGTTCCATGGTTAGATCAACTATTTCATATGCTCTGAAGTATGAAGAGACAATACTTATGAGCATCAAAATTATATCTAGTATTCACTCATGGTTTGGCTCCTCTTCAACTATCTGTATCCAATGGTCCTTTTGGTTCTTCCTCTATTGGTCCTGACACAACTTCTATCATTCTGGGGGATGATAGTGGGTCCACAAGGGTGAAATTTACTTGAAATCTCATTAAGTTAAATAACCCATTTGCACAAAGATAAGATATGCATGATTAATGATAAATATGAGATGCATGCAATGATATGCAGAAAACAAATTCGTATTTGTCTCCCATCTAGGTTCCTCAACATTTTCAGAAAAACTTTAATGTATTTTCTCTTTTAGAGAACATATTCACTTTCTTATTGAAAAAACATGACATTTAGAAAGAGAACATTTCATACCTCATTGCTTTAAAAAAAATCATAACATTTCATCATTATTAAAGCCATCATTAACATATGTATGGTAGCAACATGGTTTCCCATATGCACCGTAAGCACCTGTTGGTGACCGTAGAACAACTCATGTTGACACTACAACTTTTTCTGCAGACGTTCTCATTGCATTGGTAATATAACATAACATCATAACATATATACCCACCAGCTTTAGGTGTTATAATATTTGACTTCACTCCATTGTTCTTTAAAAAGAACTCATTCGAAACCTGTTGACTATTATTTGTCAACTTAAGGGTTATTACTTCATTTTTACTTACTCTAGAGTGGACATAGGAGTTCCACTAGGATAATTCCCCATCCTAGCTTTCGAGGCCATGAAAAAATTCATTTTCATGCTATGCTTGAAAAATGTATTTCATGACATGTGCATATGTGGCAAGTTTTAATGTGAAAATGACATTTCTATACAATATGTTAAAAATGGTGAGAATTTCATATGTCATGTAAACAAGTAATCAAATGCTCAATAATGTATCATATGATATTTCATGCTCAAAATGATATTTGATATGAATGTGGTGTTTACACAAGAATCACAAATAAATTATCTAAGAGTAAGTTAGAAGCTAACTTACAAACTTCTCGAGTTTGAAAATATCATAGTGGCTGAAAATAAATTCATAGTAAGTTAGGATTTATACTACTATGGAAGGCATTCATAATCAAAAGGTTTCAAAAATGAGTATTTACAAAATACTCCTAAACTATCAAAAATTGCCATTAAGGTCCTAAATTTTTACTATTTACAAACAAACCTCAAATTCAACCAAACTTCATGGACCTCATATTTTTGATATTATAAAACAATCCATACTTTTAGAATTGTAAATTTAAAGTGGAACTAGCTCAAACAATCCCAACCCGTGTCATGCACTCTAGTTGATGCCTAAGTGTGATTTCAACTATTGATCCCTATGAATGCATGCATATGAAATCCTCTTTAGTCATAAACAATCACTATAGTCCTTAATGATATGATAAAGGTCATTTGGTGAGCAAGTTCATCTCAACACTTAATCATGGCTAAAAACCTTAATCTTCATTAATCATTCAATAATCAAGTTTGATGTTCCTAGCCTAAATCACCAAGGCATGCTTTCCTAATTTACCCAAAGAATGTATTTTCATTCTTATCCAATCACAACATCTTCTAAATGCTTAATCATCAAGTCTAGGTGAAACAAAGCAAGGTTCATGCCTTAATCCACAAACTTACTTAAAATCCATGCATATTTTGATGATCAAAATAAGATAGAATTAAAACCTATCATGTCATGCTTCTAATAAAAAATCAAACCTTCCATGATCATTCTAAGACATTAATAAATCATATCAAAACATACTTGAGACATGCTATAGCTAAACTTTCCACTTAAACAATTTAAACACTTAAACCATCCTTAATGAGCCCGGTTTTGAATCAAGCATGGTAACTTTTTCTAATTCATCTAAAAATTACTCCAACACTTAAAATCACAACTATGTAAAATAAGATCAAGGGCAAGAGAACTTACAATTTTTGTGGTCCTTAAAGCTCCCAAAACAACTTCACTCAAGAACTCTCAAGAACTTCACTTGGTTTCACTCTATTGCTCACTAAGGGGGAAAAATGCTCTCAAGACTCAAGATAAGGCTTGGAATAGACGTGTGGAGAAATGAGGAAGTGAGGGAGGTATTTATAGGCTTTAAGAGGGGAGGGGGATGTTGGTTTTGGCTCCAAGGAAGTAAATGTGAGTGGTGGAGGTGGGAGGTGGAGTGTTGATTGCATTTTCTAGATTTCAATCCACCAGCTTGTGTCATCTTGTGCAGACCAAAATAGTGCCCTAAACCACCATGATTTCACTTATACAGCTGCTATATTGAGCCTAAAGAAAGCTGGTCTGGTCGTGGTGCAGAAGAAAAGAAAGAAAAACACAAAATCATCATACACAAGCAAACGGGTTCAATGCTAGTTTCCTTAGGCAGATTTCAGTTTTGTGTCTTCTTTGGGTGGGAAATCTGAGTCAAATGGTCATGATTACCATGAGGACCTCTTGGGTATTGGGTGGTTAAGGTGGTGGCATGGGGTGGCGGCTCAGCCAAGGGCAAATGGTTTGATGAAACTCAACCAAATCAGTTTGCAACCAACTAGCTTTCTAGGTGCAAATGGTTTGGTGTTTTGGTTTGGTTCTTGAAACCAAAATCATCCAAGGATTGGTATGGTTCAAAGAGGTCTCATGAGGTGTTTAAGGACCATAGTTCCCTTGAGAAAAAGGCATAAAAATATTGGGCTTAATGGCAAAACAATCCATGCACTCAAGGGGCACACATGTGTTCCAATTGGTGTAGTTTTGGGGATATGTCATTTCCTCGAATGACATGTGTGGAGGTTTATTTAGAGTTTTAGTATGATCTAATAGTGATACAATTGAGTAATAAAATAAGAAAATTTCAGATCAAAATGTTGAAAAAAGATTAAGAAAGAAAATTAAATTTCAAAACATGGTTTAAAGATCACTAATCTTGGGTAAGTTGATTAATATTTTAACCAATTTTAAAACTTAATTTTGGAACTTAGGGTATGAATTGGGCTTAAGAAAACCTATGGCATGGTGCATTGGGTTTTCAATTTGAAGAGTGAAAAAAAAGGGCTTTGGGCCTTGTGGGCTTAAAAGGGCCTTGAGTGTGGGTTAATGGTCTAAGGACTTTTGGATTTGAATGAATGAAGGCCTTGTTTCCATATTTTGAGAGATTAAAAGAGACCTCAAGATCCACAAATATGGGGCTTGAAAGGCTTACCTTGACATAATTGGGCCATGGGTGAAATCTATGCCAAGCTTGGCTGAAAAGCCTTAGGCCTTCCTCATACTTAGGTCAAGGCTATCCTACCAAGTCTTGAATTTCTATGAGGCTTGATTGTGGGTTATTGAATGGCCCCTATGTACAGATTTGAGGGCTCATCTAAGGCCTCAAAGACCTACCAAGTTTGGGTCCAAAAAACAAGTCTTTCTAAGGTTGGGCCAAAGGCCTTCACTCTCACCAAGTTAGGCCCAAAGGCTTCAAGCCTTCTATACCTTCGACTTAACTTCTAAGGTTCTACAAGAAATGCATATATTCTTATAACTCTCAAATTGGCCTAGGGTTTATGGTACCTACTCCTAGCCCATCACATCCTTAGTCCATCAAGTGGAACCTAAAGTCTTATTGCCTCTTTTAAGCCTTTATACCCAAAAAAGCTTGGGCCCTTCGTAAACCACTCTTGGGCCTTCTTCAATTCTATCAAATATTTAAACCAAATTGCTTAGCCCATTAATGTGACAACCATCCAATATGCCATATGTCATTCCCTTATATGCCTCTTGACTTCTTATTCTCAAAACTAATAAAGCACTAAAAATTCTATAAAATAATATTACTAACAAGTCAAGCTCCAAAAAAAATTCTTTTTCCTCAAAAATCAATATTGCACTAGAATCTTCTAATAATTCTTTTAAACCCAACTTCTAATTAACTAGAATGAAGGTTACTAAGGTCAAGGCCTTATGAGCTCTTTAGGCGGGGTGTTACATACCCATGCTCAGAAGGTGAGTTTCGACTATGAGGAATTCTGGGTACACTTGAACAATCTGCCATTGGCACGTATGATGTGAAAAGTAGGGAATCAGATTGGAGCAATGATTGGGATTGTAAAAGGGGTAGAGGTAAGGGAAGATGGGATTGGTTGGGGAAGCTATCTGAGGGTAAAGATTCAAATAGATATGAGGAAGATAACTGCAAGAGGTCGAACTGCTAATGTACTGGGTAATAGAGTTTGGATTCCTTTGAGCTACGAGAAGCTCCCTAAACTGTGTTTCAAGTGTGAGAAAATTTGTCATGGGTTAGAAGGATGTATGGGTATGGAGGGGAGCAATGAGAAATCCCAATATGGGACATGGCTTTGAGCTAACCACACTAGAAGGGGAAATTCTTAAAGAAATACAGTAACAATTACAGTGAAAGAATGGGAGAGAGTGATGGGGAGTTCAATAGTAACTCTGTGAATGAGGAAGATGTGGCTAAATAAGATACTACTAATGCACAGGGTGTTATGGAGGTAAACTTAATAGAGAATGAGGTAGAGGGGTTGAAAAAGGGGTCACAGTGCTCAAGGGGAAGGGTTGAACTGAAGGTGTTTATTGAAAATACTAAAAAAGGGGAGGGAGGAGAGTTATGAAAGGGGAGAGATGTGAGTAGAAGAGCTTCTTGTGACTGGAATTGTGACTAGTTTGTAGCATTTGGATCAAGTTGACAAAGAGATGGATGATGATAAGGGAGGAGTTAAGAAGAGAGGGTGGAAGAGAAGGGCAAGAGTTGTAGGAAAGAAAGGAGGAGTGGTCTCAACTATTGGAGGGGAACGCAGCCTGATGAGTGAGGCCTCTGATGACTACAATAAGGGCCTGAAAAAAGGAAGAGTGAACACTGAGGAACGGCGATCCAAGAGAAACATGTTATTGGTGGAGATTGCTAGCCAGCCCCACCAACAGCTATGAAAATACTAAGTTAGAACTGCCAGGGGCTTAGGAACCTTCGGATAGTTCAAAACCTTTACCTATTGGTGAAGGACAGGAAACCCAAAATGGTCTTCTTAATGGAGACAAAGTTAGTAGTATGCAAGTTTGAGAGTATTAAAAAGAAACTGGGATGGTAAGGATGCTTTTTTGTAGACTCAGTTGGAAGCAAATGGGGATTGGCATTAACGTGGTGTAGGGAAGTGGATGTGGAAATAGTAAAATTTTCCCAACATAATGTTAATGCTACTATCATAAGTGAAGAGAAGAAGCTTTCAAGGCTATTTACTGGTTTTTATGGGCATCCTGAGGTTAGTAAAAGGAAAGGAACAGGGAATTGATTATCTCTATCAAATCCTTCAATTGAGAAGCCATGGTGTGTAATTGGGGATTTCAATAAGGTAATGAGTCAAGATGAGAAGGTGGGAGGAAGAACTAGACCAGAGGCTCAAATGGAAGATTTCAAGAAAGTATTAGAAGAAAATAGTATATTTGATTTGGGATGGAAGGGAAATAAATATACTTGGAGTAATAAGCATGATGATAATACTTTTACAAATGAGAGGCTTGATACAGCGGTTGCTAACCTCCAATGGTCTAAATGTTTTTGTGATAGAGTTGTGGAAGTTCTAACAGTAGCTCAATTAGACCATAAGGCACTATTGCTTGATTTGAGACAACAAAACTTAGTGAAAAAAAAGAGGAGAAGAATTTTCAGATTTGAAGCAAAATGGACAAGAGATGAGGAAGGAGAATTAGTGGTGAGAGGGGCTTGGGAGAGGTTTGTTGTGGAATAACACCCACTAAGAAAGGTGTAGGGAAAGCTAAATAGATGTAGGGGGATCAAATAAGGTGGAGTAGGTCGAGAGATAAGGAGGTTGAGTTAATTCTGAAGCAAAAAACTAAAAGATTGAAGAGTGAATAGGAAAATGAGGGGCCACATAATGTTGAGTTGATTAGAAGCCTGCAAGAAGAGATGGGTTTATTGCTAGAGCAAGAGGACTTAAAATGGAGATAAAGAGCAAAGAGAAAATGGTATCAGTTGGGAGACAAAAACACTAAGTTCTTCCACTCATGTGCCACTTAGAGGAGGAGGAAAAACTAGAGAAAGGAACTGAAAAATGTCCAGGGCAATATGGTGACTGAACAAGAAGGGATAGAGGAGGTATTTTATGACTATTTTAATACTATATTTCGTTCGTCTCAACCAACAATGGAAGCTATTGAGGACTGCCTAAAGGAGCTTGAGCCAAGAGTCAATGATCAGATGAATGCAGAGTTACAAAAAGAATTCACAAGGTTTGAGGTGGAGGAAGCTCTGAAGTATATGGGCTCACTGAAATCCCTAGGTCCAGATGGCTATGGAGCTTGTTTTTATCAAGCTTATTGGAGTAGTATGGGGAGGAGGTAAGTAAGGTAGTGCCGTGTTTCCTAAATGGAGAGGGAGGGCTGGATGAATGTGTTAATAATACCTATTTAGCTTTGATCTCCAAAGTTAAAAACACTTCTGTTGCTAGTGAATTCAGACCAATTAGCTTATGTAATGTTCTATATAAGCCTGCCTCAAAGACACTTGCTAATAGGTTGA
Source organism: Pterocarya stenoptera (assembly GCA_003123785.1). Taxonomy (NCBI): domain Eukaryota; kingdom Viridiplantae; phylum Streptophyta; class Magnoliopsida; order Fagales; family Juglandaceae; genus Pterocarya; species Pterocarya stenoptera. Next base: position 254,534 of record QEOT01006697.1, read on the forward strand.
AGAAAGTGCTTCCTATCATCATTTCCAGCAACCAAAATGCCTTTATATTGGGAAGAATAGTAAATGATAATGTTATGATAGCTTATGAATCTTTGCATACAATGAAGACAAGGAAAAATGGAAGGTATGGTAGCATGGCTCTTAAGTTAGATATGTCAAAAGCCTATGATAGGATAGAATGGAAGTATTTGGAGGCTATAATGAGAAAGCTGGGATTTGGTGACAGATGGATTTCTGTGATCATGAAGTGTGTTACAATAGTGACATACTCAATTCTTGTCAATGGGGAACCTGGAAAAATTATTAAACTAACAAGGGGATCCTATCTCCCCTTACTTATTTATCCCTTGTGCAGAAGGGTTAAGTTCTCTGATTAATGCAGTCGATAGAAGGGGGGAAATAAAGGGGGCGGCAGTAGCAAGAAGAGGAACAAGGATAAACCACTTACTCTTTCTGATGATTGTGTAATATTTGGGAGGGCAAAGGTAGATGAGTGGTTGAAGATTAAAGAATTCCTAATAAGATATGAGGAGGCCTCTGGTCAATGTTTAAATATGCAAAAAATTACCATGTGTTTCAGTTCAAACACTGATGCAGTTACTAGACCACAAATTCAGAAGGTAGCGGAGGTAACTATTTGTGGAAGTTATGAAAAATATCTTGGCCTCCCAGCAATCATAGGTAGATCAAGATATATCACATTCAAGAATTTAAATGAGAGAGTTTGGTCTAAAATCAATAGTTGGAAGAACTCCTTCCTATCACAGTTAGGGAAAGAAGTATTATTGAAGGTAGTGGCTCAAGCAATACCCACATTTGCAATGAGTGTATTTAGGCTTCCACAAAGGCTGTGTAAAGAAATAGCATCCCTCTTGGCAAGATTCTGGTGGGGACTCAAACAAAATAAAGAAAATGCAATGTAGAAGCTGGTTTAATATGGGAGATCAAAAGGTAATGGAGGATTGGGTTTTCGAGACTTTGAATGCTTTGATAAGGCAATGCTTGCAAAGCAGTGCTGGAGATTGCTGAAGCAACCTGATTCCTTAGTGGCCAAGGTAATGAAAGAGAAGTATTTTAAAAAGGTGGGGCTAGTAGATGCTAAATTGGGGTGTGGACCTTCCTTTATATGGAAAAGCTTGTGGTCATCTATGGGTTTAGTGAAAGAGTAGCTATTGTGTAGGGTGGGGGATGGAAGAAAAATTAATATTTGGGGGGGATAAGTGGCTGCCAACTCAAACTTCTCATCTTGTACAATCTCCCATTAAAAATTTACCATCTGATTCAAAGGTGAAACAACTTATTGAAGCTGAAGCAGGGGTATGGAAGAAGGATTTGATTTTTGACACTTTTAATGACGATGAAGATGAAACTATATGCAATATTCCTCTGAGCAAATGGGGTACAATGGATAGACTGGTGTGGGGGTGCTCAAATGATGGTAAATCCTCAGTGAAGAGTGCCTATCATAGGGCATGAAAAAAAATGAGGAAAAGGAAAGGGGAATCTTCAAATGGTAATAGTGCAGGAAATGTGCGGAGACTGATTTGGGGATTAAATGTACAAAATGTGTTGAAGCACTTTCTGTGGAAGGTAGCTCACGACCTGTTACCAACAAAACAAAACATATGTAGGAAGAAGATCACTCAGTTTGATTATTGTCCAATCTATGAGAGACAACCATAAACAATAATGCATGCAGTTTGGAGTTACCCAGTTGCCTTAGATGTATGGGCTGAGAATGATAGTCTAGTGAACAAATGAAGCAGCTTAGAGGATGATTTTGTGGAGTTATGGTGAAACTGAATGCATATATGAAAGAGGAGGAAGTGGAGCTGGTAGCTTGCATTATGAGGAAGATATGGCTGAGAAGAAATTCACTACTATTTGAAAAGAAATTTGAGAACCCAAAAAGCCTTATTACTGATGCAACTCATGGACTAAGTGAATTCAATCTTGCTTAGGACCAACAACAAAAGGCTCAGATGTATGGAAATATTGATAGAAGTGTGATCGGTTAGGTTTGGATGTTGAGATGAGAATTTTTAGTTTGAGATGAAAGTTAAAAATTAAATAAAATATTATTTTCAATATTATTATTATTTTGGAATTTGAAAAAGTTGAATTTTTTTATTTTATTTTATGTGAAAGTTTGAAAAAGTTGTAATGATGAGATGAGAATTTTATGTTTGAAAAAACTTCCAAACCTAACTGGAAAAACTAGATGAAATAGTAGTAAAAGCAAATTGGGATGTTGCTGTGGATGCTAAAAATAGAAGGGTAGGAATTGGAGTGGTGGTCAGAGCTTCGAATGGGGAGTTGCTTGCTTGCCTCTGTTCTAACTTTGAGCATAATAATAACCCGAGTGTAGTTGAAGCTTTTGCTTTAAGGAGGGCTACAATTTTATGTACAGAACTGGGGCTATCAGAGGTGACTTTAGAAGGTGATTCAAAGTTAATAGTGAATGCTACAAATAGTGGGGAGGAGATATGGGCTGAGTATGGGAATATTATTGATGATCTGAGGAGAGTGATGTCTGGAAGGTTGAACTGGGGTATGGAATTTGAATATAGAGAAGCAAACAGTATAGCACACATATTAGCTAAGTTAGCACTTACTTTTTCTAAAGAGAGGGTGTGGATAGAGGATGGTCCAATACAAATTACAAATGAAATACTGAAGAAAAAATGTTGTAATGACTGATTTACGTTTGATGTTAGTAAAGGAAGTGCATTTTGATTTTAAAAAAAATTAATAAGAGTTTTGCACTTTACATCCCAACCTATCAAAATTGAAACATTGTACGCTCAAATTACCAAAAATCGACATTTTGCACTCTTTATTAAAGCTCAAATGGAACCATACTTCTGTGGACTGCAACTTTTTGGTTTCCATCGTTACTCGTGGTTCTCGCCTCCTCCATTCATTATAGCCACCGCTTCTGATGATCACACCCTCACATCTCTTATGACTTTTCTCTTTGGGAATAACGAGATCAGATTATTCTTTCTACCTTGATCTCCTCTTTATTTGAATCCATTGTCGCTCACGTTGTTGGCCTCTCCACCTCTCGTGCTATTTGGGATACTCTTCATCATATGTTTTCTTCTACTTCACATGCTCAGATTATGAACATTCTATTGAGACAAAGACCAAGTCATCCCTATCTGCAACAAACTCAAATTCAAAACCAGATAAAGATTTCAAAGATAACTCCAACAACACAAGTTTATCTCCTCCATCTTCTTTATCAATAGATGATGATAAGATTAGATAATATATATATATCTTTATTTTTGTATTTGATTGCTGTAACAAATCACATGTATACTCATATATAAATAATATACCTTAACTCCCAAAATGTTCATGGGAAGCACACTCCAAAATCTGTACATGGTATCAAGAGCCAATTGATCCCTACTTTCTATTATGTCCTCCTCCACCACCTCTTCCTCCATGTCTTGCCCTTCAACCTCTCCCATTCATCCTACCCATCAGATCACCCTTAAGATAAATTGTGACAACTACCTCTCTTTGAAGGCCCAACTCCTTCCTTACCTATGTGTCCAGAAACTTTATTGCTTTGTTAATGGCAGTCATCTTTTCCCTCCACAATTCTTACCTGCCTCCTCTCCCTCTGAAGCTCCTCTCCCAAATCCTGAGTATGAGTTATGGTTTGAACAAGATCAATTGATCTTGAGCACCCTAATCTCCTTTCTTTTAGAATTTGTTCTTACACAGGTCGTTGGTCTTGAAACCTCCCGTGATGTCTGGATGGCTCTTGAGAAGATGTTTTCCCCTACATCTTGTGCCCGACAAATGAACACCTTATACCAACTCAGCACATTGAAGAAAGGTAATATCTGAATCCAAGATTATTTTCAAAAAGCTAAGAGCTTTGCTGATATGTTATCTGCTAGTGGTCAATCACTTGGTGACTCTGAACTCATCTCTTATATTCTTGGTAGCTTACCTACCGAATATGATCCTCTTATTACCTCCATCAACACTCGCTTTGAGCCTATGCCGCTTGATGAACTTTATGGCCATTTGATCACAAATGAACTACTAGAGCAAATTGATGCTACTTCCGATGTTAGCCCCCCATCTGCTAATTTGGCTACTCGAAATTTTTCACAAAACAGTCGTGGTTGCAACAATTCCAATATGTCCTCCAGTGGCTTTGGTTGACATAATTGTGGTCGTGGCCGTGGTCGCTCTAACTCCTCTTCTTCACCAACAAACTCCTCTGGCTCTTTTCAACTATTTTGCCAGATTTTCCTCAAAGTGGGGCACACAACACCTAAATGTTGGTAGTGGTTTGATCAAGACTATCAAACTCCTTCACCACCTCAAGCATATGCTATTAACACCCAAACTCCCTCATATCAGTCATGGTATCCCGATACTGGTGCTTCTCACCATATTACATCTGACTTGGGCAATTTGAATCTCCACACTGAAGAATACACTTGACAAGATCCAGTTATGGTTGGTAATGGAAAAGGTTTGCGTATTCACCATGGTGGCTCCTCCACTCTTTTCTCTTCCTCTAAATCCTTCTTTTTAAATCAAATTCTACATGTTCCTAATATAAAAAAGAATCTTCTTTCTCTATATCAATTTACCAAAGACAATCATGTTTATTTTGAGTTTCACCTTCCTTCTTTTGTGTTAAGGATCCATTCTTGGGAGCTACCCTACTCAAAGGCAAGAGTAGCAATGGTCTCTGCCCATTACAGAATATGTCCAAGCTTTCTCATTCACCTGCAGCTTTCTTTAGTGCTCGGGCTTCTGTAGTTCAGTGGCACAATCGTCTTGGTCACCCTTCCTTACATATTGTTCACAAAATTTTATCTATGCATCACTTAGATGTGTCCCAAAAATCTGTCAATAATGTCTATCATTCTTGTCAACTAGGCAAGAGTCACAGACTTCCTTTTCACTTTTCTACACCTATTTCTGAAGGTCCATTAGATTTGCTATTTACAAATGTATGGGCTCCATCTCCCCAACCTTCTCTCAATGGAAATCTTTATTACCTTTGCTTGGTGGATGATTATTCGAAATATATTTGACTTTTTCCAATCTCCTCTAAATCTGTTGTCACCACTATTTTTATCAATTTCAAAATTAGGTTGAAATTGTTTTTGGCCGGCCTATTAAAGCTATACAATCTGATTGGGGGGGTGAGTTTTGCAAATTACATCCTATTTTGACTTCACTTGGCATATCACATCGCCTCTCTTGTCCTCATCTTGATCAACAAAAAAGTTTAGTCAATCATAAACATAGACACTTAGTGGAAACCAATCTCACGTTACTAGCTGCAGCATATGTTCCTAAAAAATACTGGGATGACTCCTTTACCACTGATGCCTACCTCATAAATCGGCTACCATCACCTGTCACCAACCATAACTCTCCCATGGAACTCCTTTATAACAAAATTCTAGACTACAAATTTTTAAAAACCTTTGTATGTGCTTGTTGGCCTTACCTTCGCCCATATAATACATAATGGACTTTTGTTCTTCTCAGTGTGTCTTTCTTAGATGTAGCACCAACCATAAATGTTACAAGTGTTTAGACATTTCCACTGGTTGCATGTATATTTCTACAAATGTTGTCTTTGATGAGTCGGTCTTTCCATTTGCCGAGCCACATGTGCATGCTTTTTCTTCTTCTAACCTATCTGCAGGTACTCTTTTACCCTATAGAATTCGCATATCCCCACCAAATGACCCAAAAACTCAGCCTGTGATCCCCTCCAACTCTTCTCCAGCACCAACTATGCCTTCTGCTCCTAGTCCAATGCCTTCTCTAGTGTCTCAGCATCCCATGCATACTAGCGCGTGCAACAGGATCTTCAAGCCCAGACAATTTTTTGATGGCATCGTGGCCCATCAACACCATGCCTACCTTATACAAAATTCTTCTTCTGGGCCCAGTCTCACAGAGCCCACCTCGTTCACTACTGTAGTCAAAAGCCTTAAATGGCGCAAGACCATGAATGAGGAATTTATCACTCTACTGCAAAATGGCACGTGGCCTCTCATTCCTTCGAGGCCCAAGATGAACTTAGTAAGCTACAAATGGGTCTTCAAGATCAAAAGAAACGTTGATGGGTCCCTTGAGAGATACAAGGCCGGTTTTGTGGCCAAAGGCTATCACTAACAGGAAGGCCTTGACTATGGAGAAGCTTATAGCCCTGTTGTCAAGCCTATAACTATTCACCTCATTCTTTCTCTTGCCATTTCCACAAATTGGGTTATTCGACAATTAGATGTTAAGAACACATCTCTACATGGAGTTATTGAAGAAGACAGCCAAAACCTCTTCGAGAAGGGAGATTTATGCAGGTGAGCTTCTTGATTTTAGTTCTATTTTGGAGATTTCAGTTCTTTGTTAGATGGTAACCTAGGGTTTGCTAAGAAATTTTCTGCTTATGTTTCCTGCCAAGAAGTTCTCTTCCATTTCTTTGTTTTGATGCTTAGTTTTGCATCTTGAAAGGAAGAACAAGCCAGGTAATACACTTATTCCCCAAGATTTCGTATGGTTGAATTTGTGCTAAGCAACCGTGGCAATGCTTTTGGGTTTCAAATTTTTGCTACTGGCTGATTGTGTATAGTGGTTTCTAACTTCGATTTCTCACTTGTTTTCTCTAATATTTGTTCTAGTTGGGTGGTAACCGAGTATAGGAAGGGTATCCAGGGCCCAAAATTGTGCACCATAGCTTGGGAAGGTAAAAATGGAATTTATGCTTTGTTTTTCGTTTAAGCCATGTGGGTTTGCAAAGAATTTCTATTATGGCCTTTCCTTATATGTTCTTGAGTTTAAATCATGTTCTACCAATGTTAGGCCTTTGTTTTTTATGTATTAGGCTAATGGAGTTTAGATTTTTATTTTCTACACACTTTCCTCAAGGTTTATAGCCTAAGTATGCCACTAAGAATTTTAATTAAATTAGTAAGCTTACTTTTAGAATTTCTGAGTTGCTGAGGGCTATACTTATTGTTCATGCTCTGTTTTCACAAAAATTTGATGTCTCTTCTCAAGGTTTCTTCAACTCTAATATTGTTTATTTATGTAGTTGAGATTGTGGTTAAGTGAGGGATGTTTAAGAGCATGAATGTACTAAATCTACTAGCTGTCCATGAAAGTGTAGAAAATTCTGCTATGCACTCTATTTTGGGACTTACAACAGTCCATTTCATCCCCATTGTTCCTTTGCATCCCTTGCTCAAACAAAGATAATTTTTTGTATGAACAACCATTGAAAACAAGAGACAAAAAAACCAGCCATCTTGTGAGCTTTAGCTCTTTGTTTAAATTGGTTTCCACATGTTATTAAAAAGTTGTCAAATGCCCTCTTTGATGAAAATTATAGATTTGTGATACTCCCTTGTTCGCTTCCATTTTCTAAATAAAGTCCTACCATTTGTATATTCTTAACCCATGATTCCCATCTATTCTTCATGTAGAAAACACAATGGCCTTTATTAGATAGCAAGCATGCTATAAGTCACTTTCATGACTTTCTTTAAAATGCTTGAAATTAGGATTTTAATGTTTTGGTTTAGTGTCATGTATGGTGGGAAGTTAAATGAGTTGAGGTTGTGTTTTGTAGCTGATATTCCCTAAGTGAAGAGGAGTTAAGGAAATTACTTTAAAAGTAAGCATGTAGTTAAGGGTCTCGATTATTAAAGCTTAGAGTGAAATGTATATTGATATACTCATTCCATTTCATTGAATAGGAATTTTTCAAGTTCAAAGGGAACCAAGAGTGGAGCTCATAGGTAAGTATCTACGACCATACTTCTCACATGACAGTTTCTTCTACTAAATGCTTTCTTTATGCAAATACTTCTTGTGATGAAAAGTAAAATTTATAATTTATATGCCTTCTTGGTAGCCCATGTTAAGCATCCTATAAATTATAAATGTGTATATGTATGATGTAAAGCATGCGCATCCAATGTTTAGATCATGAGAATTATCATTCACATGTTTTCTTAAAAACTAGTGATTTTCCTTAATATGAAGTATGGCAATTTCATTCTTATGAAAGAAAATGCATGGTGCATTGGATTAAGAAAGAGGATGAAAATGCTATGAATGGAAAAAGTTAAAAAAGGAAATGGAGGTTTTTTCATGAAATCATGTAAATGGCCAATGACAGAATGAAATGGTACCAAAGGAAAGGGGCAGATTGCGATGCTATATTGGTCCCATTGGTAATGCACCCAATGGTGCCATCCTGACTGAGAGATCTCCTAACCCGTGGCCACGAGTGGATATCAGATCCAAAAGACCGTTAACCCTAACAAATAGGATGTAATAGTGTGTACTGCTTAAAGGAAAGTGAAACTGAATTTGAATGATTATTTAAAGGTTTGAAGCTTGTATAACTTTTCAAAAGAAAAGAATAGTCGATGTATTTTATTTTAACTACTTGATGTACTACTTACTGAGTATTAGACTTACCTTTGTTCTAATGTTTTAAATGTTTAGGAACTGTTGAAGAAGAACTGTGGAGCAAGACATCACTAGGGAGGGGGAGTTGGACGTCTAGCCTACCCTGAGCCTATGTTGGGTCTCTATACGATGTTTGAAATTTTATTTTGGTTGGTGTGTAAAACCGTTGGGGGCATGTATGTTAAGACAAAATGTTTTGTGAACCCGCGGGTAGATGTTTCTACCTGGGAGATGACTATATTTTTAACTTGTAATTAATGGGACCGTCCTATATTTTGTTAGACATGTCATTTTGGGACTTTGAAAAATGATAGAAATGGGGAAGGTCCCTTTTCAAATTTTTTAGTTCACGATATAGGTCTCTTTTTATAACTGTTCGGTATGTTATTCAAAGAAAAAAAAAGTCAAATCATAGGATAAAAAGTAGCAACTCGTCCCACTCTAGGGCGGGGTTGTTACATAATTCTCTTTATCCATAACCAACTTGTGGGACAAATACCCTCATAGGAGTGTCACAATATTGCCTAAATTTTGTTCAATTTTTGATCATTTTTATTCTCCATTTTTCTACAGTGGCAATAGAGAGGATATTTCATGCATTGAGGAGACAATTAATAGAAAAGTGCTTGGTTTGACAACCATACTTGCATATTATAATCATCTTTGAAGGCTTTCGAATCCAAGGGAAAAACTCTTCTAAACTATGGTGGGAGGTCTTGAATATTCTTGGAATCTTAAAAATCTAGAAAGTTATTATTATTTTGAAAAAAAACATTTGGCACATTTTTACCAAAAGGAGAAATAGTACACTATGCAATACTTCAAGACCCACAGTTACTGTTTCGGTAGTTCGCTAGAGTCTCTCACCGCCGCCGGGATTCTAGAGTGTCAGAGACACATTGGAACCTTGGACGGCGTCTTGCTAGAGGGAAGCATTGATCAGTCATTTAGAGAGATGGGTTTCAGTCTGCATAAGGAAGAAGAAGGAAACTTTTATGGATGAAATAGTGCCGTTTCATCCATCGGTCAGCAAAGTTCAAATCATTCTTGGCTAAATGATAGTGTTGTTCAGCCAAGTGAGGAACAAAACGACCAAAATTACAAGGTCATTTTGGCTACATCTGAGGTTCAAAAGATTGCATTGAACGAAGCCGTCTCGAGCAAAGGACCAAATGACACCATTCCAAGGAGGTTGGAAGTTGCCAGTAAGAAGCAACACGACTTAGTTTTGGCGAAACCGAACGATGCTGTTTCACCAAGAATGAACTCACTTCAAATGGGTAGGATTCATGCTAGGCCTCAACCCATTTCACAAAAGCCTGTGGACTCTAGCCCGAGCCTAAGCTAACAGCCCACAAGCCGACAAATCACTGCAAGCCGCATGCCGAGCCAAAGATAGAGTCTCCCACCAAGCCATTGACCCAGCCACTGACGATCGATTTTCTTCTCCTGGACCCAATTTGAACCGGCTAAACCGGTTGACTCATTTTTCTGAACCGATGGGCCAGATTTGGTTTTTTGGGTCATTCGAAGTCATTTCAAGCTTGATTTGGTCCGTTCAAAATCCGTTGTACTACACATTTTGTGCCAAATCATTACGGAGCACCTGTTGGTCGAGATTATCACAAGAATTCTTTGAAAGGTGAGAAACATCAAGGAAAGTTCGTGGAAATACTCGATCAAAGCGTCACTTCCATTATTCTCCTTATTTAAAATATAATAGGAGAATTTCGAGACTGCCACATTGGATTAAATCCAAGGATTATTATTACTGTTGAGTTTGTAATAATTTTGATTTTTCACAGTTGAACTATTGTATTTAATTTATTTACTATAGAACACATTTATTATTTATACATTCTTTTTGTTATTAATTTTTAAAGTTTAACATTTATAGCACCGAAGAAAAGTATTGATCCCTCGGGGATAGAGAAATTGAATGGAAGGAATTTTCAGGCCTGAAAAAGGCATATAACTTTCCTTCTAACCCATTAAAAGATCTTATACACAGTAATAACTTCAAAGCCATCAGAAAGTGTAACAGCCTGCTAGAAATTCATTAGTAGAATTTCTATTTACTTTAGGAATCTCGTGAAAACCTTATAAGTTTTCACGAATCGACCAATCACGTAGGTTTTACTCTGTCAACATAGTCAGTGTTATTAGTCACTATAGTACTAGAAATATGAGTTTAATTATTTGAGATAGTTAGAAGTGTCAGAATGCATTATGGTTTACGCCATTAGACTCAGTTGATTATTTAGGATTTTATGGCATAATAATTCATTTTTATAATTTTGGACGAAATGCCAGTTAGAAACTACAAAATTATTTTTAGGGCGCTTTGAGGTTGAATTTTGATAAATGATTTTCACTATAGGTTAATATCAATATTTATGATTTTTTAGTACTAAGTTTATTATATATTTTTTGGAGTGAATAGTAACCTCGATAAGCACATCAAGTGCAATGTTTTCAAAATCACAGTGTGGATTGTCCAAATTAAGTTAGAGAAGTTTTATTTGGACACTTGGTAAGATCTTAGCCACACATAATAAATAGTATTAGACACTTAGCTCAAAGAAGAACCATGAGTTGGATTATGAAGAAATCAAAGTGTAAGATCATGCCACTAAGCAAAACCCTAGTCTTTTTCATCTGATCAACCAATTTTTGCTCCAAACCAAAGAGGGTCTCAACCCTAGTGAAACCCTAAATGGTTGGAATCCATTGAAACTCCAAACGTTTGGTTGAGAACTAAAATCTTAAACGGTTTTCTCAAACCCTAAAGTTGGCCTCCAAATCTTGTTTAATTTGATTTCTATCATTCTGTTTAAGCACATGATTAAATCACTTCCACATGCTATTAATTTCTCAAACTATTGTTATGACATCATTATCCAACCTTTTAAACCTTAAAAATTTGATTAGGCCAAGAAAAATTGGATTTGAGCTTGATAGCATCTCAAACTCTAACCAGCATAGAGCAATCATGGATGTGGGCAGGGCTATTGCATAGCCTCTGCCATAGTGTTTTGTTTAATTCTTTTTGAGGATCTCGTAGATTTTACACCCAAGTCAGTGGATCTCTTTTTTCTTTTGGTGGAAACAGGTACAACAGTGGAGTTGACCCTACTAATCTCATCACTCGAAGCTGTCTTGCCTTGGGCTCTCCTTTTCCAGTTTGACAAAAAGGGACTTTTTGTTTGTAGTTTTGGTCCTAACTGGGAATAAAGAGGAGGGGGACTTACAGATGGGCTATTTGCAGCTAGTGCCATATTGGTGTCATTAGGCAGTGAGTCAGACTACAAGTTGGTGCCAGTAGTCCTGACATCTGCTGTTGGAGGCACTTCTCGGTAGGATGAGGTCTCCTTACTGGATGGTTGACCGTTGATGGAAACCTCCTGTGACCGACGTAAACCAACTCCTCTTACCTTTTCCATGTCACAGTCTAATTGTACAGGATCGCAGTCTAGTTGCACCAAATCACCTAGGTCAGTACCTAAGATATTTGCTATTTTTTTTAGGATTGTTGTTCCCGCCCAAACTAGACCCTTGGTCGTCGGAGCTGTCCCACCTGCCACTGTTTGACGCCCTTCGTGGAGGATTGCTAGATTGTGAGTGGAAACGGGTTGGTTTTTTAGCAGGGTCAGCTTTGAGCTAGGGACCAAATTGGAGTTGTGAAGGATTATGTGTGCTGCCATCTGCACCCTGTCATGGGCAGCTATTATAAGCATGCAAAATTATGCCACAATGGTAGCAAAAGGAGGGTAGCCTTTCATATTTGAAAGGTATCTAGGCACGAGAACCAACAACAGTTATAACACATCCCCTAGCCAACGCTTTAGAGATATCGGTCATCACCTTCACACGTAGGGCTCCCCTGCACACCCTCTCGTTTTCATCTACATCCACCATGATGACCTTGCCTGCACTGGCTCCGAGGTTTTTACCCGTTCTTTTGTTCATCCCCGCAAAGGGTAGGTCATGGAGTTGGATCCAGAATGGTTCTGAGGAGAATGCAACATCTTTTAAGGCTAGCCTGCCTAGGCATTCCTGAAGGCAAATCAGGTTTTTGTCAAAAGACCAGGGTCGCCCTGTCAACACCCTGGACCTCACGGTGGGGCTTTGAAACTCTATTAAGAACTTGTTCCTTCCTATATCTTTGAATGATATTACACATGTAGCATTCCAGACCCTAGACATTGTAGCTTTAAATGCCCCTTTATTTACCTTCCTGTCTGAAACTACCATAGCAATGAGGCATGAGTTGCTTATATCCTGGGCAAGTAAAATCTCCTCCTTAGGAAGGTGGATCTCCTGTTGTTCCTCCTCTATGAGCTTGAGGCCCTTGCATAGATAAGAAAGTTCCTCCTCCATGGATACTGTCTTGTGAGAAGGAAATACTGAAGAGAAAACTCTATGGAATGGGAAGAACCAAGAGACAGATCTCTATGTTACTAAGGAGCATAGAGAGACAAACCCCATCTGTCAAAGAGAGGCATATACTATATAGTCTATTTAAAACATATAAATAGTTACTATTATATATTATAGTTATATAATATATTATAGTTACTATATAGTCTATTTAATACATATAAATAGTTACTATTATATATTATACTTATATAATATATTATAGGTCCAATGATAGTCTTTTTTTATTTTTTTTATTTTTTTATTTTTTTATCAAAGCGGATCTCTTTCCATTCATGATAGAGAACATACAAAGATGACTTAAAAAAAGTCAATTACACACGTTAATAGCTTCCCAGCACACTTTTGCAACTGGCATGGTCTAGTCCAGGCGGCAATCTCTACAAATAGAAGTCTGAGAGATAGCAACCCATTATCTAAGATGGAGGTAACAATAACCCAACAAACAAACCTTCATACTCGACTAATCGGAATATCGAGTTGGAAACCCCATCATCTCCGTCTACGCAGAGGGGGGACACAAAATCCATTCGGACCTAGGTCTAAATGGTGTTACATTTTTAGCTTTTATTTTCTAGAAAGTAAAGACAAGACATTAAATAAATTACATTGAGAAAACACTGTAAAACGGAAAATCAGTGCACGAAAAGGCAATTGGAGGGAAAACTGACGGTCGAGCTTGGAAGATCCAGAGATGCCGGATCGGGAACTGCCGCACATTGTAATGCCAGAAAGTTCCTTGGTGGCGCATGAGGGTCACGTGTAGGCAAACTCCGAAATCTTCGACTTGCACGTGTGGACTACGCGCCGCTCCAATGGAGGCCGCATTTGGAGGTTTTGCAGATCGGCGGTAGGGCAAACTCCTGATGGGGCGCATGCTGTTTGTCGGGTGTCGAAAAGTCTCGAATGGTGATTCCCCTTTGGCTGGCCTGGAAAAACACAGAAAATAAAACTAAAACTACTCTAAAACGAAAACTCAGAGGAGAAAGGAAAGGGGTGAGGGGGGAGGAGCCTAAGCTCCCACCCCTTCTGACCGAACTTGATGGTGGGAAAGTTTAGGGAAAGAGATTTTGAGCTTAGGGGATTTGGTGCAGTCATCTTCTTCCAAAAGTTTTATGTACTTGTAGTTAGGGGTGAAAACCGACGTCGTCGATGTGGTTTTTGGGCAAAACCGACGCCACCGACGTCTAAAAAAATGGGAGAACCACCAACAGTAATCGATCGATGGGGAGGAGAAAACCAATGGAGGTGGTTCTCTAGTGGTTCTCGGTCGGTGTCGGTTCTCTTATTGGTGATTATCTACTGAGAGAGACTGAGAGAGAGAGAGAGTTGTAGAGAGTAAATGAGATCGGGAAGAAGAAGGGCTAGGGAAGAAGAAGACTAATATCGAAACGACGCCATTTAACTTAAGTGGAACGGTGTCGTTTCAGACTTATTTTTTTTCTTACGTCCTTATTAAAACAACGCCGTTTGGTTTAATGCCAAACGGCACTGTTCCTATATCTCCTGTAATTCTTATTAGCTAAAATGACGCCGTTCCACTTAAATGGACTTTCAATTATAGTCTATTTAAATCATATAAATAATTAGTATTATATAATATAGTTGTATAATATATTATAACTAATATATAGTTAATATATATTATATAATATATTATTGTTATATTATAATATATAATTTATTATAGTTACTATATAGTTAAATCATTAAACAAAAATCATTAATAAAAGGAAAACAATTAGATTTATACTAAAATGGAACGTTACTAGGAAATATATATGGAATGTTATATTTCTTAACGTTCTAACGTTTCATTCCATGTTGGAACGTTAATAAGTATAACGTTCGAATGTCATATTTATAACGTTCCAACGTTTCCATTTGTTAGAACGTTACTAGGAATAACGTTCGAAAGTTATATGTATATAAATCCAAAACCGAACAGCCGAAAGTCATTTTCTCTGTTTTCCTTTGTTTGCACGCCACCACTCCTTCGTCGCCGCCACATTCAAACTGCGCCACAACCGTCACTAAAAGTAGGCATCTAAATTTTATCTCAAAAATGTATTTTATAGGTCGATTTAGGTTCACTTTTTATTAAAACTGAAACCCTTGGTGGTCGGATATTCAACTCGATTTTCAGGCCACCACGGGTTATCATTGGCCAAAAAGTCACCGTAGAAATGTTCCTTGAAGTGTATACTTCATTTCTATGGTGACCTTTTGGCATTTAGCCTACTGGGAATGTGGTTTTCGAGCTTTCAAGAATGGTTGAGTTGACTAAGTCATTTTGGCTTGTAACGTTCAAATGTACGGCGTTTCAATTTCTTAACCGTTGGTATTCCACGTTCAGACGTATAGTTTATATATTCAGATGTTACTACATTTACGTTCGATAGTATAATTTGAAATTCGAACGTAATTATTTTAAATTTATTTATATGTTTAACAATTTGGCATCTGAATGTATATTTATTATGTTCGAACATATAATAATTAAATTTATTATACGTTCTACGTTCGGACATTTAGGTAAACATTGAACAGTTTGTCTTAACATTCAAAAGTAAAAGATACACGTCTGTTCACTCATCATAACGTTTGAATGTATATTTTTCTATGTTCGAACGTTAATGCAGAGCAGTTTAAAATTAAGACAAATATGCATCAATAGTATAATTAATTTTGTTTCATTTTCTATTTGCAGGAGATGACTTATCCTTTGCATTTCAAGAAACGAGGGAGGGAATGAGCCATCCAAGACATTGCTCAGATTGAGTCTCGTACTGTTATGGTTGAGTGAGGCCTTGATCAATGAGTTCGATAAGCTCACATGGGAGCAGACCAACCTGAGAGATGTCTTCCTCAATAGAGATTGGGGAAATATCTGCACATTGAGGGGTAAGGCATATCCCTCTATGGTTTAGGAGTTATATATGGAGATGTGCTCCATACCTCATAATGCATCCTCTCACACCGTGACTGTATGCGGTGTAACATTTTAGTTTTCATCCAATATCATCGCCGACCACCTCGGGATTCGTTGAGGAGTTCAGATATCGACTGAGGCAGATGTAGACACTTCTGCATCATTTACTGGCCCACTTGATGTGTCATCAGCCAGAGATGCAGATTAGTCAGAGGCCGAGGGTTCTGGCCCTTTGGCTAGGGATGATGATCAAGATGAGGATTTCTATATCCTCATCGGGAGAGACTGCATGCAGCTCGAGAGGTCGAACTCCTTCCACCAAAATCATCTGATACCGTTCTTCCGCATGTTGCATCTTATAGTTGCAACAAACGTGGATCCTGTGGCACATAAGACCACATTTAGTCGAACTCGGGCACAGTTTTTGATACGGGTGGCACGTGGAGATGCTATAGATTTTTCACTGCTGATCTTTGATAGGATCTGTTACAAGGTGAGCATCGTCCCCACGGACAACTTCCTATACGATGTCCTGCTCAACCGGCTACTACTTGCTCGGGGAGTGCCAACCCAGCATTTAGAGCGGGTTAAAGATTAGATGAGCGCCCGCTACATGACCACTCAACGACATAGCATTGGACAGGCGAGGGGACGTCGGCCACCCCTTGTAGAGGATCTAGTTCCTCTGACGCAGCCCCAGCTCGATGTGGGGAGTAGTGGTCAGCAGTCGACGAGTACATATGCGGGAGATGTGCGGCCTGCTTGGGTTGATGCAGTGATCTCATAGCTGACTGTGCATATCGATCATAAGATCAATGAATAGCTCGGTCCTCTAGAGGTATTTGTCGCCTAGATGTCACACCGTATATCTATCCTTAATGAAAAAGTTGATATCTTGACTGAGGAGGTACGGGCCGCTACAACTTTCCCAGACGGCGATATCATCTGAGTGTTGTTTACGTACTTTTATCATATTTTGTATTTTGTTTTTAATATTTGTAAGGAACAATATTATTTAATATATCTAAGGTTTTTTAATTACAATTATCAATCTTCTTTAATGTTATATTTTTCAACTTCAATACTAAATCATTGCACTTCAAATATATATAAACATAAATATATATTTAAATATGTATATATAAATATATATTTATATATATAAACATAAATATATTTATATATATAAACATAAATATATTTATATATATAAATATATAATTATATTTTACAAATTGTGTATATATAAATGCAAGTCAATTTTTTAGACTTGTATACAAATTATGCAATATAAAAACCACATAAATTTTAAATTAGAGTCATATTTAATTTAAATTTATAAGTAAGGTTCGAACGTTAATTACTAAGGTTCGAACGTTTGCGCCAAAAAATTTCACGTTTGTACGTACGTAGCCACATGTCCGAACATATCATGTGTGACGTTCAAACATAATTTTCACATTAAATCTCATCCGTCTTTAGTGACGGTTTTCAAAACTCGTCACTAAAAATACTTTTTGGTAACAGTTTAGGGACTATTACAAATTTCCAACTGTCACTAAAAAATAAATGTGTTGTAGTGAGTAAAAGCCTGATTGTCAAAGTTTTGTGGAGAAATCACGCAGCTGAGGAGGCGTCCTAGGAGCCAGAAAGCGAAATAAGAAATAGTTATCCACACTTATTTAAACAGCCAAGTAACACCACTATTTTCTCCTCATTAATTTGAATTCCGAGGAAGAAATTTTTATAAGGGTGTGGGAGCAATAATACTCGACAGATTAATTACTAAATTAATTCTAGTTTTGAAGATAAGGTATATAATAATTACTCTATTAATTTTAAAATTTTGAAATTAGTATTTTTGTACTATATGCAAAACACGCCATGTCACAATTTTACAACTACAACAGTTAGTACTATTCTTGTTGATAACCATATATAGTTACCAGACGGAGGTATGAGAGTTTACTCCTGAGAGGCTACCCGTCCCAGGATATACTAAATGGTCAATGGCAAGATGTGTGGGAAAAATCCTAGTTTTCTTCCAACCTTCCAATAGTGGAATTATATCGTGATCCGTCCGTTACGCCTACCTTAGCAATAACTGTCCCTCCACCTGAGTATCCAGATTTTCCTTTGGAGGATCTGTCTATTAAAGAAGGGGATTTAAGCAAGATTTACCCCAAGGAATGATGGAGGTATTTCCACGGTTGTTGGATGACCTTCTTATGTAATCCCTTATGTTTTAGAAAAAATTTGTGTCTTTTCCTAGTCTCTCAAATACAGAAATCCACTTTATATATATATATATATATATATATATATCATTCGTCCTTATATCTTGTTATATATGTATTTGATTGCCGTTGGCAAGCAACATAAGAAAATATTGCTTGCCAACCCAACAAATTANGTTCGAACGTTAATTACTAAGGTTCTAACGTTTGCGCCAAAAAATTCACGTTCGCACGTACGTAGCCACATGTCCGAACATATCATGTCTGACGTTCAAACATAATTTTCACATTCGTTGGAATGTAAAAAAAATATCATCCGTCTTTAGTGACGGTTTTTAAAACTCGTCACTGAAAAGACTTTTTAGTGACAGTTTAGGGACTATTACAAATTTCCAACTGTCACTAAAAAATAAATGTGTTGTAGTGAGTAAAAGCCTGATTGTCAAAGTTTTGTGGAGAAATCACGCAGGTGAGGAGGCGTCCTAGGAGCCAGAAAGCGAAATAAGAAATAGTTATCCACACTTATTTAAACAGCCAAGTAGCACCACTATTTTCTCCTCATTAATTTGAATTCCGAGGAAGAAATTTTTATAAGGGTGTGGGAGCAATAATACTCGACAGATTAATTACTAAATTAATTCTAGTTTTGAAGATAAGGTATATAATAATTACTCTATTAATTTTAAAATTTTGAAATTAGTATTTTTGTACTATATGCAAAACACGCCATGTCACAATTTTACAACTACACCAGTTAGTACTATTCTTGTTGATAACCATATATAGTTACCAGACGGAGGTATGAGAGTTTACTCCTGAGAGGCTACCCGTCCCAGGATATACTAAATGGTCAATGGCAAGATGTGTGGGAAAAATCCTAGTTTTCTTCCAACCTTCCAATAGTGGAATTATATCGTGATCCGTCCGTTACGCCTACCTTAGCAATAACTGTCCCTCCACCTGAGTATCCAGATTTTCCTTTGGAGGATCTGTCTATTAAAGAAGGGGATTTAAGCAAGATTTACCCCAAGGAATGATGGAGGTATTTCCACGGTTGTTGGATGACCTTCTTATGTAATCCCTTATGTTTTAGAAAAAATTTGTGTCTTTTCCTAGTCTCTCAAATACAGAAATCCACTTTATATATATATATATATATCATTCGTCCTTATATCTTGTTATATATGTATTTGATTGCCGTTGGCAAGCAACATAAGAAAATATTGCTTGCCAACCCAACAAATTAGATTAAGAAGGGATTTCGCTCGCGTGATTAGGCAAGTATCACAAAGTCAGTTACTCGCCACACGGCAGCAACATAACGGACAATTATGTTCGCCATTCTGGCAAGCAACATGAGCGAACAATGATGCCCACTACTTCTATAAGTTATACGAGTTTTACAAAATTAATAGCGATTTGACCCTGGCGAGCAACACAAAAGGACGACAGTGCTCGCCACCCCGGTGAACAACATAAGGATCGGAGTAGTGTGCTTACCACTTCTAGGAACAACTAATGCTTGCCACTTCAACGGGCAATAGAATTTGCAAGGTTTTCTCCCCTCTCGGCGAGTACCAATGAGAATCAATTGTTCACCCGTTCGCGAGCAAATTAAATCTCATTTATAAGGAAAGAGATAACCCTAAAAAAGAGTGAGAATGCTCGCCTCCAGGCAAGCAATGAAGTTAGTAAGGCTGCTCGCCCCTCTGCGAGAAAAGCCACAACCATGCTCCAAGCTTAGGCAAGCACCTCGAGAATGGAATCTATTAGTCAAGTTATTTATTTCTTTATCTCAGTACATATATATATATATATAGAAATAATAATAAATAAATAAAATTTTGGGCCGTGACACAAAGGGTGAATGCAGGGTTTGGAACCATGGTCGATTCCAAAGTACTAGAAGAACCAGATCGATTGCAAGGGAGTCTGGGGTGGAAAGGGAGTAGTAGTCCCGTCGAGGTAACCTAATAAGTACTGTTGCCCCTTAAGGTAGGGAAGAACCTAATCTCGTCAAAGAAGATAATTAATCTCGTAGGTGAGCTTGATGGTTAACAAATGGTGAAGGTTGGTTGCCAGTGTCATATTGGCGAAGTGAGGAATCAGCAAAGGAAGCAATCAGGAACAAAAGAGACGTCATAGGTCCAAATGGCTCTTCATGATACCATAAAACAGCTCAGAAAATAATATTGTATGGAAAGTGTTATCTCAACCTTAATTGAAGGAGAGAAGGAATGCTGTATTTATATATATATATATATATATATATATATAAATGTTTACAGCAATTGTAGTTAATCTAAAATACATTCAAAATACATATTTGAAAACAGTCAAAATTCTATTAATACTGTTGTCGCTGAGATGATGATTTATAATCTTCAGAAGTGTTTGATTGTGGCTTATCTCTATCCGAACTAGATCGATGTTGACCTGAGATTGGACAAGGATGTCATGATAACATACAGCAGCGGACAAAGCCACATCATGGACTGACAAATTAGCTATAGATAGAAGTTCAAATCTCCCTTTGCCTTTAGCATATTTGGACCTGACACAAACAAATTGATGTCCTTTCTTCCACTAACAATTCATCATTCGTTCTTTGACTTCATGCTGGTGGATTGTTTCCTCCTTGCATGCATTTTGGCTAAAGATCAGAGAGAAATGATTAATCTCCAACACTTATAATTAGCCATGCACGCGAGATGTTTATTACCATATATAATAGATCTAGTCCGAGATCTGGCTAACATATATATATAAATATATATATAGACGTACAAGGATATTACACTATTTTCATGTAGATTGGTACGTAATATTTCTAATGTAAATAAAATTAAAGATTGCAGGCTCGCCGTTCGAGATATGAATCATTGATCCGACATGGTGGATCATGTTATAATCAAGAGCTTAGCATACAAATTATTATGCCGACACCAACGTTTTTTATTTTGTAGTACGAAGTTCCAAGAAAAAATGATCACAAGTTAATCACACTCAGAACAAAGGAAATTTTGTCTATATATAATATAGAAAAAACTTATATATATATATATACACAAAATTTCCTGGTTTGATATGTATGGATTCTCAACGTCATAGAATCCAAATGCCTACCAGAATATGGGTCCTGGTTTGATATGTATGGATTCTCTGAATCCTGTATAGGATTCTTTTGTCAGCCATTCCGGACAAAAACAACGAAAACAAGAAAAAGAAAACCGCACTTTTTTTTCCATTTCTAGGCGAAGAATTTTCCCTTTCTAGGCGAAGAAAGGAACCACTTGGTCGTGAGCAGACATAGTTTGCTGTCGTAGAATCCACGAATTAATATATATATATATATTTATATATATTAAAATCACTACTTATTCTAAAAATTTAAACTAATAAAAATATATATATTTTATTATTTATTTTATATCTTAACATATATATATATATATATGCAGCTCCTTCTTACCCCATATACGTATAACTACGTCGCTACAACATATAAGATTTTTTTGCCCAAAACATTGAGATTTCATCTCAAAAAAGAAAAACCGTCCCAAAGTAGTACTTCTAAAAACAGTGTCTCAAAAGGTATTATAATAATAGATCTAGTACCAGATCTGGCTAATATATATATATATAATTATATAAATATATATAGACGTACGTACAAGGATATTACACCAATTTTCATGTAGATTGGTACGTAAGTAATTAACTTGGTATTCATTTAAAACACAAAAATGAAACTCCGATTTTCAATACCACTTCTAATGGAATGTAACTTCGTTCATTCACATGCTGCATTCATATATGACAAATGAACGTAATATTTCTTATGTAAATTAAAATTAAAGATTATTGTAGGGTCGCCGATCGAGATATGAATCACTGATCCGACATGGTAGATCATGTTATAATCAAGAGCTTAGCATACAATTCTTTAGGCCGACACCGACGTTTTTTTTTTTTTTTTTTTGTAGTACGAACTTCCAAGAAAAAATGATCACAAGTTAATTACAGTACTCACAAAGGAAATATATAGACAAAATTTTTATAAGTGCTTACAAATGAAATGAATTAAATATTGCAAGAAGACAAACATCCTCTAGCTAGGTTCCCAACGTCATAGCTGAATCCAAATGCCTACCAGAATATGGGTCCTGCTTTGATACGTATGGATTCTCTGGATCCTGTATAGGATTCTTTTGTCAGCCGTTTTGGACAAAAAAAAGAAAAAAGAAAATAAGAAAATGAAAACCGCATTTTTTTTCCATTTCTAGGCGAAGAATTTTCCCTTTCTAGGCGAAGAAAGGAACCACTTAATTGGTCATGAGCAGACATAGTTTGCTGTCATTCTTTATATATATATATATATATTGTGAAATCACTACCTATCCTAAAAGTTAAAGCTGATCAAAATATATAAATTTTATTTTATTTTATATTTTAGCACTATTCTCGTGTATGAGTTAGACTCTTTCAATAGGTGGTCCAACACATGAAATATTTAATTAAATAGGATAGAGTGTAGAGTCAGAGTTCAAACTTATATAGAACCTCTACTCTAATACTATGTGAAATCACCACCTATCTCAAAAGTTTAAATCGATGAGAAGATATAGATTTTATTATTTCTTTTATATCTTAACAAAAAATATATATATAAATTATATGTATGCAGCTCCTTCTTGCCCTATATACGTATAACGTACATATGTGCACGAGCTCAAGTGACCTATTATAGCACCTTTAGATCATGCAATGGAACACCCTGGCCCAACACTATGCCCACTTTCTAAAAAACATTTTTGGATTTCTATGTATGAAAAGCCTACTTGAGATTAACGATTAATTTTTGGGATAGGCTATGAGTTTAAAATTTAATTTTTATGGGATGTGGATTCTTATTGGGCTTGATAATTAAGTTAAAATCTTTTGATATTTAATGGATTAGGTGGAACTTTTTTATTTAGTTATAGGCCAAAATTTCGATGGGACAGGTTGTATTATTGAGCCGAGGCCCATTAAAATCGATAAAATAGTCGACCAATGAGAAAATTACGAACAAGCCAAAGAGACTTTCGAACTGCGCTAACCGGCCTGACCCAGTTGTTAAGTTCATACGCTACAAAAGACTTGAGGCCAAATATTTGAAATGAACCCTACCTGATCACCCCCAAGGCTCACACCTGTTTGTTCTAAATTGGGAGACCAACGTGCAGTTATTTCTTCAGAACTCCCCACCATGCGTGATTCCACTCCCATGCACATGCATGTCTCTCCTTCCCTCATCTCTAGGATTTTTTCCAATCACCTATATATATATATACATATGTTATCTCATGCATGGAGAAACTGCCCAAGCCCCTGTTACTGCCGCTAGCCACGCTCTAAAGCTAAGCCTCTCCCTGTCATCGTCCTTGCACCACCACCACCGAAAGGTAGCCCACTATCTAGCTCCACGCAAAAACTGCAACCACCAAGTTGATCCGTTAATGCTCACTATTGAGCCTCGGTGCAACGTTGAAACTCCTCCATAGTGCTGCCCTTGCACCACCAAGCCATCGTCCAACTTCAGTTGCACATCCTCACCGCCGTGGAGCAGCAGTATAGCACCCCCAGCCACTGCCATGAACGAGCCCAACCCAAGACACAACCTTGTTTCATGTCCGGTGGCGTTGCTACACTAGATCACCGACTGCATAACAGTGCCAAGCGAAGACTAAGAGCCACGTTGCAGTAGGAACCACCCTAAGCCATCCTACACTATGAACCTCAAGATGCCTTAGAAATGTCCAAGCCTAAATAGCCTTTATTTCGGGAACAAAGCAATAAAACCCCACCCCCTGTCTCAGTTTTTTAGCCCTATGACCCGTCGGTGAAGCTTAGCGGCCTCGCCAGCCCCTCCACATCGCCTCCACCTGCACAGAAGTTGCTGCCAAGCACTACATGTCACCCCGATTGTTATTCTTCTCGTGCTCAGCTAACCAGCTCGCTAGTGTATTAGCAGTCGCCTAGCTCCGTCCAAGTGCTCCCTTGCACGCCTCCTTCCCTCTCAGTAAGCCTCAACTGCACCACCCATCTGCTAGTGTCTGCCTTATTCCAAAATAGGAAAGATTTCCTTAGTCTCTCGTAAAGCTTAGCATAGAGTAGAGTAAGTTTTGATGAAATTACACTTATGCCCTTTGAGTTACAAGCCAAAGTGTGAATTTGCATTTTTACGTTGGGCATGATTTTTATCATGGGTCTCAGTTGGTTTGCAGAAAATTAAAATAATAATTTAAGTGGGTCTAGTCTCACTTTATAATTGTACAAAAATTTATTTTATAGTAATATTTTAAAATTAATGTATTAGTCGGAGGAATTAAATGGATATCGATGAATTTGGAGAGACATGATATCTTAGGTTAAGAGAATTTTAGATATTTAGGAAAAATAGGTTATTTTAGTACTTCAGGTTTAAATATTGAAATACGTGTTCGATTGAAAATTTAGAGAAGTTACATAACTATTTTATAAGTGACGATTAATATTTGCTTAGCACTGTTGTGAGTAAATTCTGAAAAGCTAAAAGCTTAATGTAAGCGAGGTTCCTATACTAGATTTTGTATAAAAGAAATGAATTGAGATCGATTTTTAAAAATATGCATGTTTTGTTATGAAAATAAATTTGAAACAACCTTAGTTATTTATTCTGAATTACTCATGAAACTTTGTATAAGAAGAAAGTATTTTCTGTCATGACTGATATAGACATGAACTTTATTTTTGGCATTTTGTTATGAAGTGTGCAAAAAAGAGTAAATGTAAAAATTTGTGCATAATTATATGATTATGATATGATTTTGTTGTGTTTTGAATATGTTCTATACTATGATATGATATGATGTGACTTCTCAAATCCTCTGGCATGACATTCTATTTCTGTTCTGTTCTGACCTTACCACGGGTGTAAAACGGTGACATCTATTTGGGTTGGTACCAACTTTTCTATATCCAGTGCACTCACTTTGGAAGCAAAGTGGTTTTCTGTGTTATCTTTTCTCTGTGTATACTAGGGGCTCTGAGAATAATAAGAGAAAGATTTCATATTCTGTTTCTGCTTGGTTGGCTACCAAGATTTGCAAAACTCTACCACGAGAGTTAATCATGGAATTATGTTCTGATGTGATGTTTCAGTTATGCTGTGCCAAATCAATTTTTGCTCTGATATTTTTTATAACATGTTCTGATTTTGTATTCTGAAAATAAAAATATTTTGTTCTACATTCTGAACTTTATAAATGCTTATCTTTACATACTAGTATATGTTCTTTGCTTACTGAGTTGTTGATAACTCACCCCTTATTTCTACAAAATGTTTTAGATAATTTTGATACCTCAGCTGGAAGTCAAGAGTAAGAAGTGTTAGCAAGATTTGATGATCGTAAAGGAATAAGTGCCAAAGGGTACAAGTATTTATTGGAGAGTGTTATTTAGTAGAAAAATTATTTTATGCTATTTTAGTATTTTGAGTCATGGATATTTTCGAGTTGTTGTAGAGATTATAATTTATTTCATTAAAGTATTTCTTTGGTGTCTCCAATCTTGATGGAGGAACATATATTTTTAGTTTTCAATAAATCAATTTATATTTTATGGAAAATTTGGAGTATATAAATATGTTATGGAAGATGGTTTTATGTTACAAGAGTTAACTCTCTGGACCTCCAAGACCAAGGCGTTACATGCAATATGCCTGCATGAGTACTAGGTGCAAGTTAATTTCACGTTATCCGTAGTTGTTAATTAATTTATCTCCTGGCTGGTCGATAAAATAAGGAAAAAAAAAAAGATTTTGGCTAGTAGGGGAGTAATAAGCTGGGGCTATATATGGTGCCGGGTATAAAAATCCTCTCTTCATTTCACTTGAAATGGATAATATCCGGTTATAATTAGCAATAATATTCTGATCATTGCACATCATGTTGACAAGTGAAATACCTAAAACATCCAATATTTTACCCTAAATTGATACTCTCTATTTCACTTTAAACATAGAGGATCTTTGTCTGTGGTATCCTGGTCTTAAGTTGTTTTGGTGATAATTGGAGTCCACAGTTTTGAAGATTTTTTTAACTCAACCGGAGATCATTTCGAAGTACGTAAGGTTCACAACTACCATGATTATATATGTTTATATAATCTATTTATAATAAACTACTTCCCATACTTACTAGGCGACTTATTGATCCCTAACTAACCTAATTAATAAAATTAGTATTGTTGATTAGTCTCTTAACATTTTTACAACACCTTTGCTCCATAAGGATGAATCAATATTTTAATACTATGCACATTAGTCTATTTTGGATTTGGATTCACAGAGTTCTTATCCAAACTCTAATGCCAGATATAAACATATTATAACTGGTGAGTTTTATAACATTATCAATCTCATATCTATGTCCAGCTACTGTGGTGGGGGTAGTACGTCTCCCTTAGGGTGGAATACTCATGCCATCAGCAGGCTTTGACTGCTGCACAATACGGAGTAGGCATGGGAAAAAATTCTAAAATTTTGACTCGGCCAAATTTTGACAAGGTTCTGATTCTGACGGAGTCGGAGTTTTCGACTCCACTAGTCGAAGTCGGAGTCTAGAGCCCATGTGGGCTCCGAACTTTGACATTATTTTTAAACAATCACATAATCAAAATGACGTCATTCCATTTGAAGAGGAACGTCATGATTTCGCTCAGAAGGGGGCCCTAAAACGCAAGACCCATACTGAAGTAACTAAACAAGGTTATTCCGCTCAGAACGACATTGTTTCATGAAGAAAGGGGTCTAAAACATAGGACCCCCTACTGAAATAACTGAACGACGTTGATTCGTGAAGATGGGGGTCCAAAAAGCATGAGCCCCTTCTTCCCCCTGCAACTCCCTTTGTCTCCTTCCTCTCCACACTGTGTTTCACCTCCCCCGCCGTCTGCAGTCACCTAAGGCCTCCGCCAGCCACCTTCCAGAGTTCAGAACAAATTGTAAGCCACTCGACACTCACTCACTCAGTGTTTTTGTAGAATTTTAGGGTTCCAACATCATTTAATTGTCACATTATGGTTGTAAATTTCAATGATTTTTTGTTTGCATTTCAATGATTTTAGTTTTTAGGCTGTTAACTTTAAGAATTGAAGGATTTAGGTTTTAGAAAAATCAAGTCTTTTTATTCTAAACAACGTTTACTCGAGTGTCGCTCGAGCGAATATCACACAGATTGTTCGATCGAGCCTTCGCTCCAGTGTGGCTCGAGCACAGATTGTTCGCTTTAGTGTGGTTCGAGTGAACCTCACACAAATTGTTCGCTCGAGTTGCCGCTAGAGTTTGGCTCAAGCAAACATCATATAGATTGTTACACTTTAACCTTCGCTCGAGTGTGGCTCGAGCGAACATCACACAAATTGTTCGCTCGAGTGTTACTTGTGCGGACATTGAGTTTCTTTTGTGTTTAATAAATTTTAAAATCACAAACACGACTAGAAACATGTTTTTCCTTTTCAATGTGTTTCCAATTTCTAGATAATTTTCATAACATGTTAAATTACGGTTATTTGTTAATTGTTTCAGATTATTTACATAGCAAATTATGGATGCTACACCTTCTTGCTGCGATTCTCCACAAGAGGATGACACATAGCCGTTGGCATCACCGATAGATACTTCGGGCTGTAGACCTACATCTAGAGCAGCTACCTCTTGTGCAAGTATTTGAGTCCCAATAGATCTAGAAAATGTTGATATACTAAATGAGAAGGAGTTGATGAATGTTGAGATAGATCCACCAGTACAAACTAGTAAAAATAGGTCGTGGACATGGGAACATTTCACCAAAGTCCCCTAGTATCATGGGAACCGCATTTCACCAATTTATCCATGTTCGATATCATTATTTAATTTATAATTTATACAATTTTGTAGACCTAACTGTGAACCCCAGACTAATTGTGGATGGTTGAGATGAACGCATCGTGGGATGACCCCTTTATTGGTGAGAAATTCAATACCATGGTTACCATATTGCAAAACTCATCATAGTTAGAGGTGGCAGTGAGTTCATAATGTGTCCTTTTTATGTCATATATCACTTGGGTGATGATTTAGAAGTCTATAGTTAAATAACTAAAGAAAATACACTGCATCTAATCAATAAAACTTCATGCAGGAAAATTGGAAATGGATTGTTGCGGAGGACATTATTTATATTTTGATCTTGTAAATTTAAATTGATTCCGAATTTGTAGTTTTAGATTTAAATTTATCATTTGCATATTGCACACATTAAATTACTTATTTTTGTATTGTACATGATTTAGTCATTATATTTAAATTTTCGCTTTTCAACTTATTTTTTACAATATTTTAGATTTTTTAAATTAACTTTTTACATTATTTTTTTATAATATTTTATAATATTTTTTTACATTAAATCAACTTCAATCGGAACTCGGAGTCGGAAATTGGAACTCTGAGCTCCACTCCAACCTCCAACCTCCAATCGAAGTCGAGCTCCAAGTCCATTCGGAGTCAGAGTTGGAGCATGTTCTGACCTCCGACCCCAGTTGGTGTCAGAGGTCGAAGGTGGGCATTCTGACTTCATTAGAGTCGGAGCCCACCCCTAGTACAGAGGTGGTCCATGCTTTTGCCCAAGGGGACAATATTTATGGGGCCAATTTGTGATTGCCCAAAGCTCAAACGAAGTAACCTACACTCCCACAGACAGATTAGTCTAGAGATCGTCAGCACAAATGGCAGACCACTTATGGACAAGTACTTAGATTCATCTCTTATCCATGACAGGTAATATAGGGGAAGATCAATCAGATAGCCTCTCGCCGATCGCAATTTGAATCTAGCCCCGATCAATGTTGAAATTCGTCGTATGCTTCCTCAAGTCTATGTTTTATGCGACGATCAGCGCCAACAACTAAAAGAATGTTATGTAGTCAACCTCCCCGATGGCTTTGATGCAATGATAAGGAGGAGTTGTATACTTGACCATTAACCGACATACCTCCTCGTCGGAAAGCTCTTCCTTTGGGACAGTTTGCTCTATGAGCTCCTTGATTCCATCCATTTGTTGAACCACTTCCAATGCAAGATATGCACCGGGCTCACAAGGGATGTGAAGAATCTCAGCTATCTTGTCAATTGAAAATATAATATTCACCCCTCGTATAGATAAGGTGAATGCCTCATCTGCGGCACCCAACTCACTGACTCCCTAATAGAACTCGTACATTAAGTTAGGATAGCCAACCCCCAACTGGCCACATATAGGACCCCATCCCTTATCAGTGAATATAGACTCTAAGATCTTGCCCTTCCAAATTATGTCGTTGAAGTCACTCAGCATAACGACCCTCTCAATAAGTATAGGTCTGGGAGGTTGGTTCAATGAAGTCAACAATATTCCCTCTTATGACCTAGCACGTTTTGATCCAAAAGTAGGCATGATTTATAAAATCTGGAGATTAAAAAAATGATCGTTAAGATCAATAAATAGTCAAACCTCACTAATAGGGCCTTAATGAAAGAGTCCCAATCAAGAAATTGTCCAGATTCCTCTAGATATTGGAACCAAGTGAGGGCTTTACCCTCCATATGAAAAGAGGCAAGCCTTAAACGATGTTGTGGTAGTGTATTATGGAATGTAAAGAACTGATGTACTTTGTAAATCCAACCTGCAGGATCTTCACCATGGAAGACAGGGAAGTCGAGTATGATGGTTCTTCTTTGGATCTCTCCCATGTGTTGATGTGGGGCAGGCCCTTCTTCGTTTTGTATATTTGATGATCACCATTGTTGTTCCTCTTGTGCAATTTAGGAATCAAGGCTGTGATTTGTGCGACTATAGCATCCATCTACCTTTTTATGGATATCACCTCTGTCTCTAGCCCTTCATTGGGTTTTTTTACAGTATTAAGTCGATCTTGTAGCTAATTCATCCTTGTGCCTTCAACCATATTTGTAATAATGATACACAGAGAATTAGTGTCTCTGATACCACTTGTAACACAGCCAATAAAATAAGGGAAATAGTAAATAATGTAGTGAATAAGAGTAAAGATAGTTGCTCTCTTTGAAGGGGAGCACCTCTAGGAATTAGAGAAAGAAGGGGAAATGTTAGGGTTTCAACAGTATTCACATAATCCATCCAAAAGTTCTAGGCATAAAATAACACAGACTTCACTACTAGGCCACACAATGGCCATGAACCTACTCCTTACTACTAACTCCAACATGACTTAAATCGAACCAGGCCTACGACCCACAGTCCAGAGAAATCATTAACTAAAAGAACATACCCAAAAAAATACCAAAAGGCCCACTGGCCCACCATCCATTAGAACTCCTCGCAAAACTAAGGAGTTAGACTTTCACTACTCCACTTCAGTTCAGAACGAGTACCCCTCATGTGTACTAGGGTTCCCTCTCCTCTGTTGCCTTCCGTCATCCCTTACTCTTCCATCTCTAAATCTGTCACACGTTGTCGATATATCTACAAGGAAGGATGGACTGAAGCCTCTGTGGACTTTGGTTTGGGGCAATAAAGAATTAGAGGGTTGGGCTCAATGGCTTTTATGGGCTTGGATAGCTAATGTCTTTTGCTTAGTTTTATTGTATTTCCTAATATGGGCTAGGGTTGTGTTAGTTAAGCCTAATTGCTTATATTCTCACTTATGTTTAATTGTTGTTAGTTTGAACTTAAAAGGTCCACGGCCTTTTATTAGCTTTCAGTAAGGTCTTCATGGGAGTATATATATACTCAGATAGATAGTGTAAGAAATTAATCTGTAATAATATAAAACCTTCTTGTCTTTTTCTCATTTTCCCTCTCATTTTCTTAGAGGAGCTCTCCTCGAAATAAGGGTGTGCATCCAGACCGGATTTTTTTCCAGTTCGGTTAAAAATCCAGAAATCCGGATGATTCGGACGGATAACCACCTGGATTGGATCCGGGCAGATACAAAATTATTATATCCGCCCGGATCGGTTATGGATCCGGTATTTAACCAGTTATATCCGTAACCGACTTTAAGCCTTTAACAAAACCCAAGCATCTCAAGCGTGTTCGACAAAACTGAAGCGTCTCACTTCTCGATTTCCTCTCTCTCTCTCTCTCTCGCAGACGAAACCCAAGTGTCCTTCATCAAATCCATCGCCGCCGGTGAATAGCAGTGGCCGTCGTCCATTAACTTCAGTTTCTTCTCTTTACTCGGTAGCTTCTCTCTCTCTCTCTCTCTAGGTTTGTAGATTTAAGTTTATGTTTGTACATCTGAGATTCGAGATTTGTAGATCTATTTTTTGGGTTTCTTTATTTTTAAAATCTTCCAGCGAAAACATGTTTGTAGATCTACATGCTCGTAACACTATAAATTTTGTAAAACTGTGTACTTTGTTGCTTCTGAAAAATAATGTTAGATGTTTTCTCGGTTGGTATATCACTTTCCTTTCTCGTTGGTTGTTTACCTCTTTGGCTAGATCTATTTCTGTGGTTTTAGATCTGAGTTTCGATGTTTGTGGAATCTGAGTTCCGTGCTTGTGGATCTGAGTTTTGTAAAACTGTGTACTTTGTTGCTTTTGAAAAATAATGTTAAGATGCTTTCTCGGTTTTTATATCACTTTAATCTCTCTTGTTGCCTGTTTACCACTTTGGCTAGATCTATTTTTGTGGTTTTAGATCTGACTTTTTGTGTCTGTGGAATCTGAGTTCCGTGCTTGTGGATCTGAGTTTCTGTTGGTATGGTTTTTTTTTTCCCCTTCCTTTGGGTTTGGATCTGTATTTGTGCTTGTTCTGTCATTTCTATTCCTCAATAATCCTTTTGAGTTCTAAGTGTAAATATGGGTTTTTGTGTTTGTGTTTAAATTTAGATGCAATTTGCCCAGATTTGAGTTTTTGTATTTGTGTTTGGGTTTTTGGGTATTCTTTTCTCTCTTCTATCTCATATTCATCGACAATCATGCCCTAGTACTACTTTTATGTATATTAATGTATATAGGTGCTTACTATTGACCTATCTTATATATAAGGCTAATTAATATGGCTGACTCTATATATCATTAAGCATGTCAAATTCTGTTCATGATCAGATATTTTAGCACTTTTTTTGAAAAAATTAAGTTCATTTGTACTGTGTATGCCAAGTTTTTACTAACCCGAAAGAATATATATATTAAGAAAAGATAATAAGATTGGAAAAACAAAATCAAAAGGTCAAACAAAATCAAATATTAGAAATAGCCTAAAACCAACCAAACAATTGCCCATCCAAGAAGCTTGTGCCGTATAGTATTTCTTTTTTATAAACCCAAGCTGTAGGAACCTTGCTCTAATATATATCTAGTCTTTGGTATTCTCATATATATTCATACACAATTTACAAGTGATTTCAGCAATACCTTTTACTTGCATTGAAGTTCTACTTTCATTTTGTATATGATTCATTCATGCATGACTCTGAATGCACAAGCAATTTCCTCAAAAATCTTTTTAACATGCATCTTGGAACTATTTAAAATTCTCTGTTCTTTATGTTTCTTGTTGTATTTTTGTTTAATGAGCAGTACATATATCTAGCTTGTTGTTGAGAGTTTTAGTAGTTTTGTCAAGCTACTAAAACATATGTTCTATTAATATATCTGCATGCTGGTAATTATTTGTCAAGCTGCTGATCATAAATTGAGCATCAGTATATTCTTTTCCCATCAACTAATATGTTTGAATATGTGCTGAAGTGCTTTATTGTGCTGCCATTGTTTCCCCAATTCTCCATCTCCACAACTGGGTAAGCATATGTTTCTAAATCTATTTTTAATAATCTTTATCTATTTTTAGTTCTTTTTCTTTTACTAAATCTGTTTTCAGAATAGTTTTGGCACCATTGACCAATTTGGATGGAGACAATGAAGAAGATGAGCAGCAGCAGCAGTAGCAGAGTGGCTCTTTGGAAATATTAAGAGATAAAAATATTTCTATCTTTGTTTATATTATAGGCAGATAGTCATAGCATTTAGTGTTACCTCTTGATATTGTATTATTATTTATTTTGTTTGTTAATTGATGTTTTGCATTGTGATGTAAACAACAATATAATATGCATGGTATTGTGTGTTGATATTTATTATTAATTAGTTTTATAAAAATTTGAATGGTTAATGAAAAGTTTAAAATGCCTATAAACATATTCATTATATAAAACATGCCTATAAAAAATAATAAAAATAATGGCCTTTTAAAAAGTGTTAAAAAAGATTTTTTTTTTTTTAAAAAGGCTCTTAAAAGTGTTTAATAGATTTTTTTTTTAAAAGGAAAAAAAAAGAGCCTTTCAAAAAGTGCTAAAAGAAATTTGTTTTTAGAAAGTTATAAAAAAAAAAAACCGTTTACAAAGTGTTAAAAAATTAATTTAGAAGAAAAAAGGAAAAAAAAAGTATTAAACCGAATATTCGGTTACAATCCGGATATCCGGGTCCGAATCCACTACCCGCCCAGGTTTTGACCGGATTTATCCGGGCAGGTATCCGCCCGGTTTTAAAAAGCCGGATCTGGATCCAGATGCTCCCGGATATCCGGATCCGGATCCAAATGCACAACCCTACCTCGAAGAGAGCAAATAAGTTTTTACTATTTTAATTGTGAGGTGTGTTGCAATTGGTATCAGAGAGACACCGATCTTTGTGTTATCAAAATCTATGGAAGAAATTGTTGCATCAATACTCAAAATTAAGGAAATGGTGGAACAAAATCAGCAATGCTATCAAGTTCTCCAATAGAATTTAAATGATTTTAGGATAGCCACAATAAAATCCACCAAGTATTCTGATAGTCTGTTAACAAAAGTGCGAGCAACTTTCAAGAAAACTTTGGCCAGTTGTAGGATCAAATCTTTGAAATATAGGAAGAAGAAGATGCAGTTACTGTGGAAGAAAAATAGAAAGATCCAGAAGATTCAAGTTATCATCCAGAAGTAGGACCTCAAAACAATCTGTTTGTTGGTTCACACGTCCTGTAAAACCTCATTCTCCACCATCAAAATCCCTACACTTACTTCCAACATCCAAGATGACAGTTTGACCTCGGTGCTGGAATTGATTTTCTACCCTCGCCACAAAAAACCATTCTCAAAATATTGTTTATTCCTCCATATTCAGGAATCATTGAAAACCCATTTTCTTTTTTTGGTTTATCCATCATTTTCCTTTCGGCACCCTTGTTCCTTATCATTTTCCTCCACTTTAGCAACCGAACGTTCACCTAGCCCTTGTCTTTATATTCTTCTTTCTTCATCAATGGCGTTGATTTCTGCTCCAACTAGGGGTTAAATCGGTCCAGTCCAGGGGCCGATGGATCGAAATTTTCAGTCCATCATTTTCTCCTAACTGGACCTGTAGCCATAGTTCCAATCTGGTCGGTCCAGCCCAATTATTTATTTCTTTTTTATTGTTCTTTTTTTTAAAAATAAATTATTAAAAAAATTAATTTAAAATACTAAATCAAGATTAAGTGAATTATTAATATGGATTATGTAACTAACTAAATAAGAATTATTTTATATGGTCAATGATAATAAATTAGATGAAAATTACATTCTTAACATATATAATTACTATATAATTAGTTAATTGATAGAATATTAATTTGTTAATAACATATTTAAAATTTTATATTTTTAATGGTGATAGATTAGATGAAAATTGCATAATTAATTATACAATTATTATATAAAGAATATATATAATATATATATTTTAAAATTCGATCGTTTTGGTCTGGTCCAAGGTGGAAACCCTTGGACCGGGACCGGACCGAAAAGTCTTGGTCCTATATTTCAAGGACCGAGACCGATCGGTCTTGGTCCCAGGTCTGTTCGATTCCGTCGGTTTCTTTGGTTCAGACCGACCAACTTCGGTTGTGGACAAGGTGCTTTGAAGGGGAAGGGTTTGTCACACGTTGTCAGTATCTACAAGGAATGATGGTCTGAAGTCTTTGTGGGCTTTGGTTTAGGGCAATAATGAATTAGAGGGTTGGGCTTAATGGCTTCTATGGGCTTGGATAGCTAATGCATTTTGCTTAGTTTTATCGTATTTCTTAATATGGGCTAGGATTGTGTTAGTTAAGCCCAATTGCTTATATTCTCACTTATGTTTAATTGTTGTTAGTTTGAACTTAAAAGGTCCATGGCCTTTTCTTGGCTTTGTGTAAGGACTTCATGGGAGTATATATATATACTCAGCTGTATAGTGTAAGAAATTAATCTTGAATGATATAGAACACGACAACAAAAATGAACTTTTGTGATAATTTGGCAATTGTGACAGTGCCCAAACTGTCCCAAAAAAGCATTTGTTTGCGATAGTTTGTGGAAACCATCATTGAAGGTAGTCAAGAAATTGCATTACGTTCGAATGTATACATATTCACGTTAGAACATGCCTTGGACATTCGAACGTTGAGGACGTGGAAATTTTTGGCCCCAACGTAACCGCCCTTTGCGTACAAAAGATTGAAAATTGAAGAGTGGTGATTTAATATTAAAGTTGGATAAGCTAACATTAAAAAAGATTGAGAATTGAAATTCAAAAATAGTAGATATATTAATAATATTGTTCATTACATATGATAAAAATAAAGTACAAAATATGATAAAATTTTGTAAAAAACATGATAAAAGTGAAAAATATTGTTTACATATTTATTAAAATCATCAGTCAATGTGTTGACCTTTTCATTTAGGATATCTATCAGATGGCCAACATCGGTGACAAAATCAATGACACTCTGTTCTACTGACGTGATATGTCGGTCGATGTGTGCAATAATATGTAAGACCATCGCATCAACCCAAGCAAGGCGTGCATCGAGCCAAGCAGGGTGCGCATCTCCCATAAATGTACCCGTCGGCGACTGACTAGTACTCCCAATATGGGGAGCAATATTGAGCCCAGACTGGGTCAGAGGAACAAGAACTTGCATAGGGCCAGGCTAACATCGAGCATGACCCCTCTCCTGTCTAATGCTCCGATAGTGTGTAAGACCATCGCATCAACCCAAGCAAGGCGTACATCGAGCCAAGCAGGGTGCGCATCTCCCATAAATGTACCCGTCGGCGACTGACTAGTACTCCCAATATGGGGAGCAACATTGAGCCCAGACTGGGTCAGAGGAACAAGAACTTGCATAGGGCCAGGCTAACATCGAGCATGACCCCTCTCCTGTCTAATGCTCCGATAGTATGTCGTCATGTCGATGGGGCTGATCTGCTTTGTCATCCACACATCCAACTGGGGTTGCACCCTCTGGGCTAATAATAACTTGGTAATGATGATTCCATATGGGAGGTTTTCCGTAGAGACAACGCTCGCCTCATAATGGATCCTCTAAAAAATATGAAGCGGCAAGTCAATGTGCGCTCCACATGGTACTCGTATAAGGAATTGTGCACGAGTCTGCTAAATGTGGCCTTATGTGCCACAAGATCCACATTTGTTGCAATAATAGGATGCAACATACGGAAAAAAATGGAGGAGTTGTACCTGGTTGAAGGAGTTCTTTCTATTGAGCTGCTCTCAGTCTCTTCCAGTGAGGATGTAGAAATCCTCATCTCGGTCATCATCCTCCTCGTCACAATCCTCAGCCTCCAACTGGTCAACTGGGCCAGTAGATGATACAAAAGTGTCTACATCTGCATCTATTCAGGATCCATTCCTAGGCTGAGCATCTCCTGCAGTCGATATCTCTACTACGCGACGGATCCCCAGAAGCTCAGAGATGACATCCGCCGAGACCTTGAACTGAACATCGCGTACTGTCACAATGTGAGAGGATGCATTCTGAGGCATGGAGCAAATCCCCATATAAAAATCTTGAACAATTGAAGGGTATGTGCCACCCCTCAATGTGTAGATACTCATCCAGCCTCTCTTAAAGAACACGTCTCTAACGCTCTTATGCTCCCATATAAGTTTGTCGAACTAGTTGATCATGACTTCTCATTCGTACATCACTAATCGAGCCCCAATTCGAGACATGTCCTGGCTTGTTCCTTCCCTCCCCCTTTCTTACTCATCAGAAGATGAGCCATATCCTGAAAGAAAGAAAAAAATTGAGCAATATTAGAACTATGATGCATATTATGTACAATAATCTAAATTATTTTGAGAACACTTTCGAATGTAAAATATCACGTTCAGACGTTAACTTTATACGTTTGAACATTTTAGGCTTTATGTTCGCACATTAATTTCCTCTAGGATAAGCATTCCAACGTCATGATGAGTTACTTTCGAATTAAACCAAATATACGTTCACGTGGTATTAATAAAATAAGCAGAAAATTATTACATTCAAACGTACAAAACAAATACGTTCACACGTAAGGAAACTCTTGAACCTATTTATTAAGACATTCGAACGTACTATTAGTTTGAACATTTTTTACCTTTCTGGCAACTGAAAGGTTTTATATTCGAACGAATATTAAATAACGTTCACACGAATGTGCCGCTCAAGAATATGAACAATCATACGTGCGAAACTTACATATGTACGTTCAAATGTAAAATATACATTCGCACGTACTCTCAATATATTCGCACATAGTGTAAAACGTTCGTACGTTATTTGATTAACATGTGAACGTTTATGTCATCTTCCTCATTTGAAAGGTATAACGTTTGAACATTACGAGATAGAAATGCCTAAGTCAACTCAGCCATTTCCTAACACCTCAAACACAATGAAAGTGGCCAAAAGCCACCGTAGAACTAAAGTAGACACTTCAAGAAAGTTTTCTACGGTGGCCGTTTGGCTATTGGCAACCCGTGGTGGCCGAAAAATCAAGATGAAAGTCCGGCCATCAATGGGTTTCAGAAAGCCCTAAAACCTCCATTAAACATAAAAACAAATCTTCCCAAAGGTTAAAGAGGGATTCCTACCTCTTTTGTGACGTTTGTGGTGGAGTTTGACAGAGGCGACGAGAGGAAAATGAAAGGATTTGTTTGAAATGTAGTTTTGCATTCGAACAGAAGCTTATATGCACGTAACGTGCGAATATTATAGTGCTAACGTGCAAACATCATGGGATGAGCGAGAAAGCCATACAAACGTTGTTATTTTAACGTTCAAATGTTTGTCACTTAATTCCTGATACATTCGAACGTTATATTAGTATGTTCAAATGTCTCTAGAATAAGTTTTTTTTTAATAATTTATACTAAATAATATATTATTTATAATATAATATATAAAAGTTGTTATATATTATATAATCTAATAATATTATTATTGATAATATAGTTGTTATATAGTGTGAATATGTGATTATCGATCAAGAATATTATTACTATACTATATGTAATATACTTAATATACTATACTTATACACAATGTACTAGTTATAATATACCATACGTATACACTATGTATACTAAACTTATACACTATGTACTAGTATATATACTATACTAGTCTAGTGTTGTTAATATATTAATAAAGTATAATTAACAACTAATGTTATATACTAACATATTATAAGCTAATAATATAGGCTATACTAATGACATTATTTTAACGAAGAGCCAAGGTTCACCTGTCCAAGAGTGGCGGAGGAAAATCGTGGTTACAGACTGACACCTGGTATTACAATAACTAAACCAAGTATCAAACAGTACTGGAAACCTCTAACCAAGAGAAAAACAATCAACGAAGACTAACAAAAGTACAAGCTAAAAAACCATACCTGAAAAATAAATACAAGAAACGTTAACACAACAAATACAATACATATAATCTTACCAAAACAACATGACTACCAGACGCCACTTGAATGACGCTAATAGACACGCAAAGTGGGAATTCTCAAAGACTCCTAGGCGCATCCCTGAGATTATGTCATTCAGCGTTAAGACCATTCACACCACTCCGAGCCAACCAGTCAGCAACTTTATTTCCTTCCCTATACACATGCCGAACTACGCATACCATAAAATCCATAACGGCCAGAGTATCCTCCCAAAAATATTCCAAGTACCACACACCACATCTCCGCCTATTCCACCACGAGATCACTACTTGAGAACCTAATTCAACTTCCACAAAATTTATCCCCAGATCCTTATAGACTTTGAGACCCTGCATAAGTGCTAACAATTCAGTTCTATTATCTGAACTGTATCTAAAAAAAGAATTAAAGGCATGAATCAAAATTCCTCGATCATTTCTAATAATACCACCTACTCCCGAAGAGCCTGGGTTACCAAGACTACTATCATCTATATTCAACTTAAACCACCCTTGCTCTGGTCTTTTCCAAGCAACTAGCTTTAAATATTGCCTATCGGGAACCAAAGCCGGAATTTGCAATACCTGTAGAATCTGTGAATCACGCATAAAACATTTAGTAACCTTTTTCATTTCTTAACTTACTAAACCCATCCAACTCTTAATAACATGTCAAACTGAATTGATAGACTGAAAACTACCCTCCATACGGGTCTTGCATCTCCTACTCCAAAGTTGCCAAGTAATAATAGAAGGAAGAAATCCCACAATGAGGCCCGGGATCCCAATGCGACAAAGATGATCATCAATGCTCAAGGCCATATATAAGTATATATACGTGTAAATAGTGTACTATATAGTATATATACTACTACATAGTGTAATAGTCTACTAATATTATACTAGTTTTATTAATATATTGTTGGGGTATATATAATAACCTACTATTTTATATCAAGAATACATTATGAGCTACTAACTTAGAATGTACTATAAATTACTGCATTATATACTATACATTACTATATATACTAGTAAATAATATATAATACATACCCTATACTATATAATATATACATTACTATGTCATATATACATTACTATTTTAGATAATTATGTTACATATTGTGTGTAATTAGAATATTATATAAACCACTATTATTTTAAAAAATATATAAATATGTGATTCACGTTCGAACAATACAAATGTACGTTAGCACATGTTGTGGTGACGTGCGAACGTGGCATTTCACGTGCAAATGTATTTAAAAATTTGACGGGACTTTTTCCACGTTAATTGTTAGACAATATACGTGGAATTTGAGTTTATTTACGTTCAAATGCATACAATGTAACGTTCTAACGTCATGCCTTGATGCTCGAACGTTAAACTTGGATGTACGAACGTGAATGAAAAAATTGGCAGGATCTTTCCCCCGTGAATTCTAGGCCACTTGGCCTGAGACGTCAACAACAAAACGTTTGAACGTTTTTAGTGGATGTTCAAACTTAATTCGAGTGATCTGTGCTTGTTGTGAGGATTATTAACATTTGCACGTGTCTTGCATAACGTTCAAACAAACTGTTTTTTTTATGCTGCGACTTTTCATTTAAAATGTCATGACAATAACTTGATTGACGACTTAATATGCCGTTGTTCTTGTTAAGTAGACCTATTGCAGCAACTTTAAAGTCAAAAAAATTCAAAAACAATAAAGACACCCCAAACTTATTCCGCACAAGTTGAAGGCAACTCATCCCATTTGCCTTCAACCTGTGCCGCATAGAGAGAGAGAGTTAGAGTGAGAGAGAGCTTGAGTGAGAGAGAGCTTGAGTGAGAGAGCTATTGTTTGGGGCTTGTCTGATTTTTCTTTATTCTTGAAGAGAGGTTAGTATTGTGTTTCTTTTTTTTTTTTGTTTATTTAGATTTATCTTGTTTTAACTTTGTATTATTTAGTTTGAACTAACTAGTATTGTGTTTTTTGTTTGAAAGATTATTTGTTGGGGATTATTGAAGCTTGTCATTTGTAAAAGGATATTGTTGGGCTAGGTATATTTCTAAACTTTGTTAGGAATATGTTTTTGATTTTTTGTGAATTGAATGTGAATATGTTGTTAATGTTTTGAAAATGTTAATATGTTGTGAATTTAATAAGAATATGTTGTGAATATATTGTGAATGTATTGGTAATTAATTGTGAAGATGTTGTGAATTTAAAAAAAAAGATAAATAAGCATATGTTGTGATGAAACATAATATGGAGTGATTTGTGCATATTTTGTTTGATTTGTGATAATATTGTGATTTGGGCATATATTTTGAATTTTATAATATTGTGAGTGTAGGAGATACAATAAGGAGATAGAAAATATAGGAAAAGTAAAAAATTCATAATTAACTAATAAGTAATTAAACACTATTAAAAAAATAATTAATATATATTAAACACTATTAATATATATTTATAACATATACTAGGTTTGAAACAAATAGGTAATTAATAAGATATTATACAAAAAGCTAATTAAACAAATACTATATATTAATATAATGCTTGATTATACTATATAACTAATAAAACAAAGTAATTCATGAAATGTTATGATTGTCACGTATTTTTGCAGAAATTATTACTGGTAGGAATTCGTGGGAAACTGACTTCTAATGTACGTGTCACCATAACTAAACTTTATATGTTTCTCAAGGATTTGTACTCTTGAGTAGTCAATTGAGATATGTTACGGAAGATGGAAGAATGCATTGCTACTATACTGTATAAATTTGAGCAAATATTTCCACGTCATTTTTTGATGTAATAGTCCATTTAGCATTACATTTACCTTGGAAGGTACTGTGAGGTGGCCCGGTGCAGTTCCATTGGGAATAAAATCCGAGCTGAGGGTTCAATAGCAAAGGCTTATATACACAGTGAATGGTTAACATTTTGCTCTTTATATCTTCGTGGTGTTGACACACAATTTAATCGTAAAGAGCAGAATGCTAATCTTGCTGCTCCTCTCCTTCGTAAGCTATTAGTATTTTCCCACCCGTACATCTCGACTCATCCATATTAAATGATCATTCAGTTCATGAAGTAAGTGAAGAAGAAGAAGAGTCTGAAGAAGAGAAAGAGTCTGAAAAGGAAGTCGACGAAGAAGATGATGACGACGAAGATGTTATTGAATTTGATTCTAAAACAAGCATAGAAAATACATCTGGAGATGAAGAATAAAAGTATTAAATATTTTATTAACATAGGTGACAGTGCAATATATTTTTTTATATATTATTCTATACTAATTTTTTAAAAATATTAATCATTTTTAAGGATGCCACCAAAATGACAACAAAAAAATGTGCCTCCTCCCCCAAGTCCCAAACTCGTTCATGACTCCCCAACTGAGGACTCCGCTCCTGAACAAGTTGATACACAGGAGACAGACAATTAGTTAACACCTACCAGTAAGGAAATTTTGTTGATAATTAATTATATTTCAATACTTTGGGGACTGTATTTAATAATTTTAAAAATATTAGTTGACATCTTGTCACGTCGCTAACATGGCTTAACAAATGGCCTTGCTCTGAAGAAGAAGCGATGCCTTGTCACTGGAGAAGTGGATGATAGTGCAGCATCGTTTTCCTCCTATATCAGCACACTAGTCCGAGCTTATGCCCCATTTTATGTGCAATCATGGAAAGATGTTCCGAATGAGACGAAGGATCACATTCGGAATCATGTACTGGTGAGTTTATATACGAACGTAAATATTTTTAGAGATGTTTTTTATTTCATATTTTTCATGCAATTCACTTCTTAGGATGACCTCAATTTTGACT
This sequence comes from Pterocarya stenoptera, assembly GCA_003123785.1. Classification (NCBI taxonomy): domain Eukaryota; kingdom Viridiplantae; phylum Streptophyta; class Magnoliopsida; order Fagales; family Juglandaceae; genus Pterocarya; species Pterocarya stenoptera. The sequence continues at coordinate 297,281 of QEOT01006697.1, forward strand.
GTAGTAAGGATGTGCGAACTATGAATGAGTTGATGGCTACATTATTTTGGCATCACAAGGGATGATGTCATGACCACTTTAAAAAATTTGAGACATTGGAAGAGGCTGTTCATTCCCCTTTTCAGAAAATGAAGTAAGACGGTTGGATGAAGTGTTGTGATCTTTTCGCAAGTCCAGATTATCAGGTATTCTAGATTTATTCCCTATAAGTTATTTACATCTATATTGGTTTCATATATTATATTTAACATTTTTAATTTCTCCTGCAAGACTTAAGTTCTATCAATGTACAGAATAGAACTACTTTGACAACCCACCATCGCGGGGTCCAAGGTCATTCCAATGTCTTACCGATAAAATGGTAATTAATAACTTATTAAAATTCACTCATTTTTATCATATTATTTTTTTATTTAAGTACTAACATTATTTTTTAAAATTACAAATGTGGCCTTGTTAGAAACGTGATGATCCTGAAAATTTTTTCCTTATTCACGTCTATGTTGCTACTCCCACTGATGAGCACAGTGAGTGGACTAATCTTGTTGCTAAAGATAATTATGTAAGTGAGGTTATTTTTTGTGAATAAATTATGCAACATGTGAATTCATATTATGTTTGATTCTTCATTTTTTTTAATATGTTACTTATTATGTGTTTTTGTTGTAATTGTAGGAAAAAATGATTGAAATCCAATCAGCCTCTGAGGATTTCTCTCCTAGTGACATAGACATGTTCACGCAAGTGCTCAAGACCAAGTCTAGTTTGGTAAGAGGTTTGGGATGTTCTTTCAAGTATGTCGGCTCATCCTCCACGACCTCGACCTCAGAAGTTAACAATCTTATTAAAGATATAGATGTAGCACGCCAAGAAATTGAGCAAATAAAGTAGAGACAGCAGGAGTTGGAGTCTCTCTTATCGCGACAGTCTGATTTAGAGATACGTTTGCAGGAGCAACAAAGAGACCACGATGAGAGAATACGCATTCAAGTCCAAGAACAAATATAGAGGGAGATGATGGTCTAGATGGAACATGTTATATCACTTCAGCAGGATCACAGTGGTCGAGGAAAGAAGAAGAATTGATCAATATATCATTGTCATTATCATTATTAGAAACTTTTATTATCAATTTTTTCAACTTTATAAGACATTATTAATTGTGATATTTATAGTGTAATATGAAACAATTTGTTTGCTTTTTATTTTATGAAATTACCATTTGTGATCAGAATGTTCGCATGTAAAGAACAAATGTTCAAACATGGTTTCATGTTTGAACCAATGTTCGAACAAAATACCAACGAGTCCCAACAAAACGTTTGAACATAAGACACTACGTTTGCACGTTTCAACGCATAAACAATTTAAAGGTTCAAATTATTAGAATAAATACGAGTGAATGACAACCCAACATCCGAACGTTTAAAATTTTACATTTGAACACATCTCCATTAACATCCAAATGCTACATTCAAGCGTCTCCAAGAAAACATTCAAACTTTGTTACATTCAAACATAAATATCATTCATATGAAGCAAAAACAACGAATGTCTAATTTTTTACATTCGAATGTTAATCGGTCGGGTTAACATTTGAACGTCGGTTTTTACATGCGAACCTTACTTTCTGCAATGGATTTTAACTGTCACAAAAAAAAAAAATCACGTTCGAATGTTACATCTCACGGAAAAACGTTTTGTGACGGTTGAACAATAAACCATCACAAAAAAAAAAAAAACATTCTATGTTGCCTTTTAGGTGACACTCTTGGTGGCGGTCTCAAATAGTCAAAAAAAAGTATTAGTGACGGTTTGCATATTTTCTGTGATGGTTTCGTCCATCACCAAAGCCAAAATCTGTTGTAGTCAAAACTTCTTGTCTTTTTCTCACTTTCTCTCATTTTTTCTCTCATTTTCTTGGAGGAGCTCCCATCAAAGAGAGCAAATCATGTCTTACTATTTTAATTGTGTGTGTTATAAGATTTGAGCAAGGAACCACTTGGTCATGAGAAGACATAGTTTGTTGTCATTCTATCATCAATGAATTAATATATATGTATATCGTGAAATCACCGCCTATCGCAAAAGTTTAAGTTGGTAAGAAGATGAAAATTTTATTATTTATTTTATATATTAGCACTCCTCGCACGTGTGAGCCAGACTCTCTCTCAATGAAGTGAACACATGGAATATTTAATTAAATTAGGCAGAGTGCAGTAGAGTCAAGGTTTGAACTTGGTAATAATTCATCTGCTCTGATACTATATGAAATCACTACCTATCCTAAAAGCTTAAGTTGATGGAAAGATATAGATTTTATTATTTGTTTTATATTTTAACACACACACATATATATATATATGTGCAGCTCCTTCCTGCCCTATATACGTATAACGTATGTACGTGCGCTTGTTCAAATGACCTATACCACCTTCAGATCATGCAATATGCCT
>QEOT01006697.1:304619-338225 GCA_003123785.1 Pterocarya stenoptera
TTTTTGTGAGTTTCTGTGGCTTGATCAATAGATGTATCTCCCAGAATTGGTTCTTGGTTGTTATGAATGGGGTTCCTAAAAGATATTTTCATGGTGGGCGGGGGTTAAGACAGGGCGATCTGTTATCACAATATCTTTTCATTATTATCGAAGAAGTTCTTTCTCGGTTGATCAAACAAAAATTCCTAGCGAAGCAGATTGGCATCTTCTCTCTTTCAAGACAAGCTCTAGTAATTTCTCACCTTTTATACGTAGATGATATTGTCATTTTTGCCAATGGGGGTTCCTCTTCGGTCCGAGAAATTTCAAAGACGCTTCAACTCTATGAATGGTGGTCTGGGCAAAAGGTTAGCTCCTCATAGTCTTCTATTGCTTTTTCGAAGCACATTGTGGTTACTAGAAGGAAGAGGTTATTGAGAATTTTGGGTTTTGTGGAAGGAAAATTTTCATTTAAACATTTAGGCGTTCCCATTTTAGCTGGTCGATTGAAAGCGGTGCATCTTGATGCTATTTTTGGTAGAATAAAAGATAGAATGGAGGGATGGAAAAATAAAATTATGCCGAATGGATCGAGGGTGTTACTTTTGCGCCAGGTTCTTATAAGTTTACCAATTCATTTGCTGTCTATGGTCCATGCGCCGTTATCTGTGTTGAAAAAGATTAATAGGAGTCTAAGTAATTCTTTTGGGATGTGAAGGATGGGAAACCAAGAAAACATTGGAAATCTTGGGAACAATTGTGTCTTCCAACTTCCGAAGGGGGTATGGGCTTTCGTAATTTGCAGGATGTGCATAAATCATTATTTATGAAATTTGCATGGAAGTTATTAACGGAAGATTCACTTTGGTCCCAATTTTTCAAAGCGAAGTATATGTGAGATCGGCGTGTTTCTTTGTTGTCGCAGGGGAAAGGTACGAGGTTTTGGAAGAAGGTTCATTCTTGTCTACCAGAGGTCTTTAGCAGGTCCAAGTGGAAATTACGATGAGGAGATGTCTCTTTTTGGTGGGATAGGTGGATGGATGATGGGCCAATCGGTACGAGCCATGAAAATGTGGTCGGTCCGGCTATGAAAGTGAAAGAATGCTTGGTAGAAAATGAATGGGATGTGGATATGTTGATCCGATTAATTGGGGAGGAAAAAGCTAATGAGGTTCTAAGAGTATTACCTAAATGTATGTAGGGGGAAGATGTGTTAGTATGGTTAGAGACCAAGCCTAGGCAGTTTTCTACACATAGCGCACGAAATTGTCTACATGTTCGGGCTCCGAGCGGTCTGGATATGGCACTCTTGTTTGCCAAAAAATATGTCTGTAGTCATGTGGAAGGCATTCAACAATTCTCTGAGTGTTAATGCTAAGTTGAGATCAGTGGGCATACCGATAGTATTGAAATGCGATTGTTGCTTGACGGGTGGATATAAGGACTTGAATCATGTCCATGTGACTGGTGATTTTGCAAGAGAGTTGTGGAAGAAAGAGGTAGGATAGGTGGGGCTGGGCAGTGTAACGGCCTTAACTTGGAAGACTCTTGTTGAGATGTGGTATCGGAAGGCTAAGAAAGGATCGTAGATGGGGCAACTTCTAGGATTATTACCTGCAATCATTACATGGCTACTCTAGTTGAGACGTTGTTGTGCTCAAGTAGAAGGGAAAAGTGAGTCTATTAGCCAAATATGGATGCAGTTGAAGCACTGGTTATAAAAATTGGAGAGAAATTAAAATAAACTAAGCAGCAGTCAGTGAGAGATATTCAACTCCTGCAGGAGCTTCAAGTTCCACTTACGGTCCCGAAGATGCGAAGTCCTCACTTGGTTCGTTGGTCTTGACCGGATGCCGAAAGATTGAAGTTGAAAGTTGACGGAGCTTCGAGAGGAAACCCAGGGCCAGTGGGAGGAGGGGGAGTCTTGAGAGACTCGGATGGCAATGTGAAGATGGCATTCTCAGTGAGTTTGGGACACGATACCAACAATAATGTAGAACTATTGGGGCTGTTGCAAGGTATTCGATTGGTGAAGGAACAAGGCATAGTGGACTTTGATGTTGAACTTGATTCTTGGTTGGTGGTCCATTGGATAAATGAAAATAGATGTAATACCTGGTATATTGAGGATTATTGGGAGGAGGTAATGGAGGCTTTGCAGGGACTTAATGTTCATATATCTCATATATTCAAGGAAGGGAATATAGCTGTAGACTTTCTAGCTAGAATGGGGGCGAAAGGAAGGAATGGGAAGTGGTGGTCAGCACAGGAGCTCCCTCCTTTGCTTAGAGGAATTTTATGACTTGATAAAAGTGAGTTTCCTTCTATCCATTTGTAGTAGTGTGGGTAGAGGGGTATTTTTATTGCCGTATGTTTTTTGTTAGCAATGGTTTTTGGGTGGGTGATTTGTAGTTTTGTTTCTTCAAGTTTTTTTCTCAGTTTTCTTCCACCAAAAGTGAGGCTAATAAAAGTGGGAGGGAATCACTCATGTGATTTCCTCACTTAATAAAAAAGAAAAAGAAAAGAAGAAGTTCTCCACACCTTGAAACGGCGTCATTCTAATTAATGAACTTACATTGGAGTAAGTTGTCACATGGATCATCCGAGACTGTTTGAACGACTAATTATGGTGTTCGAACGTGAAAAGTCAATGAGCACCAAAATTTTCCCTCTATCAAAAATTTGGCGGAAGCGTTTGAACGACTAATTGTGGAGTTTGATCGTGAAAATTCAATAAGCGCCAAAATTTTCCCGCTACCAAAAATTTGCGAAAGTGTTCAAACTCACTTCTTTATGTAAATTACCGTTCGATCATGTTACGTGAGGTTGAACGGTGTTATATCCCATTCGAACGTAATACAAATTGAAATAATAGTAATTTTATCTCTTTTAATCGAACTATACTATTATAACTATTTAATTCAACCACATTATTAAATTAATTTCTTAATTCACTATATATATTGTGATATATAAATATAGTATTAGTATAAGTATATTAGTACATAATTATACTAAGTGGTTCGAATGCCTATTTACAAGACCGTTTGAACTGTATTGGAAGCGTTCAAACAATTAGAACCCAAAAGTCATTATGGGGAACGGTGTCTCTATTGTTTGAACTCTATTAGCAACGTTCGATTGATTAAACACAAAAAATATATTTACATTGTTTCATTAATTATATAATTTTATGATTGTTTTGTATATTATATTTTGTAACTAATATTTTTAATTTTATTATTTAAATTTTAGGTTGAAATGTCTGTTAGGGGAAGGTCAAAGCGTGCTAGACTAGGGGAACTAGGTTCTTCTTGTGGTATGGTCGATACATTGTTAGGCCGTAAAATTTTACTAGAGCGTCAAGTGAAGATTGATGATTTTCATAATCTTCTCTTCGAGGGCAGCTCCTTGACATCAGTTTTCGTGGAGCGTGGTTGGTCACCGATTTTGGACCACATGGATGAGGCATTCTAGTTTGTGGCATATATTGATCTTGTCATCGACTTTTATAGAGGGCTTGGTGCCTCCAGTCTGGTTGCTGATGGTAAATATATTATCGGCATACGAGGTATTTCATTCTCGTTCTTGGCAGACATAGTTGCCAATTTATTAGGTATCGTACGTTTGGAGACTGCATATCCAAACGTGGTACCTAGAGAGTCTATAGCTGATGAGGAGACAGCTGAGGATGAGGGCACTGATCCTGATGGACTGGATGGTCTCTTGGATGCTAAGGTGAGGCAGTTGGTTGTTGGTCCAAATGCTCCTCCTTATGATGGGATCAAGACATCAAACACGTTCATTTATCAAATTTTTTCAAGATTATGAACTTAATCATCGCCCACAACATTGACCTTCGGCAGCATAAGACGGACATTGGTATGGTTAGGGCGAGATTTATGATATGTGTGGCTCGTATGATGCCTACAACCTAGTGGTTTATATAGTCACCAAGATGCGATCAAAGGTTTCATACGTTATGATAGATATTTTGTCTTTCGCCCTCTTGATCACACAATTCCTATTGTTGGTTAGGGTCTTACCTGATGTTGCTGAGCGAATTCAGGAGCTGGTTGGACTGATCATGGCCTCCACCTTGTCACAGAGCATGGGGCATTCGAGACTTCATCTTTGTGCTCCAACTACAGAGCCAATCGATAATCACACCAGAGATGCACACTCGATTGATCATGGATTATCGGCTGGTCAGACATCCACGCAACCCGAGGCATCACACACTGTTACTACTAATCAGATTGCTGATATAGTGAGTANTAAGACGGACATTGGTATGGTTAGGGCGAGATTTATGATATGTGTGGCTCGTATGATGCCTACAACCTAGTGGTTTATATAGTCACCAAGATGCGATCAAAGGTTTCATACGTTATGATAGATATTTTGTCTTTCGCCCTCTTGATCACACAATTCCTATTGTTGGTTAGGGTCTTACCTGATGTTGCTGAGCGAATTCAGGAGCTGGTTGGACTGATCATGGCCTCCACCTTGTCACAGAGCATGGGGCATTCGAGACTTCATCTTTGTGCTCCAACTACAGAGCCAATCGATAATCACACTAGAGATGCACACTCGATTGATCATGGATTATCGGCTGGTCAGACATCCACGCAACCCGAGGCATCACACACTGTTACTACTAATCAGATTGCTGATATAGTGAGTACGATGATCCAAATTACCTTCGGAGGCTTTCATACAAAGTTCACGGGTGCCATTGATCACGTGTCTCGGACTCAGGAGACGATATCTACTCAATTGACACAGAGGATGCATCAAAGAGTTGGGGACATAGTATTTTATATCTTTTATTTATATTTTGTTTTATTTTTGGTATGGCAATATTTGATGTTTTGTAAGTTTAATTAATAATACATTATATCTTTTTTTTATAAATTAATTGTTGATTACTATTATTATTTCTTTAATTGTTTTGTTAAATTAGTGTCACCATTTGAACGTTAATTGACCGTTCGAAAATTGGTGATTTACATGGTCGAACGGTGTCAATGGACGTTCGAACGATAAATTAGTTTCCCGCACTTAACCCTCCAATTGTTTCCCTAGACGCAAATAATTATTTCACTAGGGATGAAATTTCTCGTCCCTAAGTATACCGTTCGAACATGTTCGAGTGGGAAGCATGTTTCAGAAATGTTTTGGAACGAATAGAATTTCATCCTTAGATCTTACATTTTGAGACAATTTTCATTTTGTTCCAAAGAAAAATTGTTGTAGTTTATTACTAATATATATATATATTTTTACTACAATTTTTTTTTTTTTTNCGCCAATTGTTTCCCTAGACGCAAATAATTATTTCACTAGGGATGAAATTTCTCGTCCCTAAGTATACCGTTCGAACATGTTCGAGCGGGAAGCATGTTTCAGAAATGTTTTGGAACGAATAGAATTTCATCCTTAGATCTTACATTTTGAGACAATTTTCATTTTGTTCCAAAGAAAAATTGTTGTAGTTTATTACTAATATATATATATATATTTTTACTACAATTTTTTTTTTTTTTGTAGATTTTCATTTTTTATTTTTATAGCAATTTTATTTATAGCAAATTGTTTTTACAGCAGATTTTCATTTTCTGTTTTTATAGCAGTTTTTAATAGCTGATTTTTTATACAAATTTTTTTTTTTTAAATCTGATTTTTTTACACAATAATTTTTTATACAATAGATTTTTCTATGGTAGTTTCTTTAATAACAGAATTTTTTTATGAAAAATTGGCACTTCATCAAAACCAAAAATTCAGACTGAAATTGGTAAAAATGAAGTACCATTTTAGGAGGGTGACCGGTGCAGTGTCGGTTCTTGAAAATGTAACATCAGTATATACTGGTTCGATCCCCAAATTTGTCCAAACCTATACCTATTACACCCCTACTTCTCATACTTACTAGGCAACTTATTGATCCCTAATTAACCTAATTAATAAGATTAGTACTGCTGTTTAGTCTCTAACATTTTTACAACACCTTTGCTAGCATAAGGACGAATCAAGATTTTAATACTACACACTTTAGCCTATTTTGGATTAGGATTCATAGATTTCTTATCCAAACTCTAATGCCAAATATAAACATATTATAAGTGGTGAGTTTTATAACATCAACAATCTCATCTGTATGTCCAGCTGCTATGGGGGCGGTAGTACATCTCCCTGAGGGTGGAATACTCATGCCCTCAGTAGGCTCTGACTGTTGCCCAATATGAAGTAGGATGGGCAAAAATTCTAAAATTTCGACTTCGGCCAAATTTTGACAAGGCTCTGACTAGTGGAGTTGCTCCGACTTGACTAGTCAGAGTCGAAGTCAGAGTAAGGAGCCCATGTGGGCTCCGAACTCTGACATATATTTTTTAAAAATCACATAATCTGTCATTACACTCCAAGAGGACCAATGTCATTTCACTCAAAGGGGGTCCAAAATGCAGGACCCCCTACTGAAGTAACTAAACGACATTGTTCTGCTTCAAGCTGAACAATGTCTTTTCATGAAGAAGGGGGTCCAAAACCCCAACTGAAATTTCACTAGAGTGTGGCTCGATAGAACGTCACACAGATTGTAGATAATTTTCATAGCATGTTAAAGGACGGTTGTTTATTAATTGTTTCAAATTATTTGCATAACAAATTATGGATGCTACACCATCTTGCCGTGATTCTACACAAAAAGATGACGCACAGCCGTTGGCATCACCGTGATTCTACACAAGGTACTTCCGGCCATAGACCCATTGAGATCAAGTAGCAGTTGTGCAAGTAGTCAAGTCCCAATAGATCTAGAAGATGTTGATCTACTTAATGAGGAGTTGATGAATGTTGACATTAATCCACCCACAAGACCTAGTAAAAAGGGGTCATGGACGTGAGAACATTTCACCAAAGATCTCGGGTATCATTAGAATCTGCAGGCTCGATGTCACTATTGTGGGAAACTATTCGGTTCTTATTTGAAGAAGCAAAGCATGTCAGTATTAATAACACATCTTTTGGGCTGCAAGTGGTATAAGATACATAAAGGGCTGGCGGCAACTAATCAGGCGAAGCTGAGTCACAAGACTTCTATGACCACTAATGGCACGCAAATTAAGAAGCTATCAATCCCTCCATACAATCAAAACATGTTGAGGGATGCTCTTGCGGAGATGATCATCACTAATGAGATGCCTTTTACCACGGTTAACAAGGCAGGCTTCTGTAAATTTTTGCACACTTTGGAGTCACGATTTCCATGCCTCATAGTATACTGTGATACGCGATTGTTTGAAAAGGTATGCCAAGGAGAAGGCGATGATGAAGTAAATTTTTTTCGCCACTAGCCAGAAAGTGTCATTTACGACTGATACATGAACCTCCATACAAAATGTGAGCTACATGTGTATCAAAACCCACTTTATTGATAGTAAGTGGATGTTACACAAGCAAATTATCAGTTTCAAAAAAATTGTTGATCACAATGGTTCATCAATTCGCAAGGGATGGATGATTGTATAAAGGATTGGGAGATAAAAAAAGTGCTCTGTATCACGGTTGACAATGTTAGTGTGAATGACACTGCCATTGATTGGTTGAAGCAGAATACGACGGTAAATGAGGATATCACTTGTGAGAACCAATTTACCCATGTTCGATATTGTGCCCATATCATTAACTTCATAGTTTCTGAAGGGTTCAAAGAGGTTGATGATTCTATGATTAAAGTCTAAAACCTTGTGAGATATGTGAGGGCTTCTCCCCAATGGCTCCGACAGTTTATGGCAATAGTAGAACAACTTGGGATCCCATCTGATAGTATGTTGCAACTAGAAGTTTCGACTTAATGGAACTCTACATACATGATGTGAGATGTACCACAGACGTACCAAACAGTGTTCAAGCTGATGGAGGTTAAAGATGGGGCTATGAGATTTGCTTTGCTAGAGTTAGTTACTAGGAGTAGGGGGCTTGGTGATCTAGACATAATTGTTTGGGCCAATGTAAGGAATTTTTACATTTTTTAAGTTATTTTATAACATAACTATGTGGGCATCTGGGACAAAATATTCTACTCGAGGAGCTCTCAGGGCTTTATGACCACTTGCAATAGAGTTGTGCTGACAGTGTGAGTTTGTTGAATGCAATGGCTATGAGGATGAAATACAAATATAATAAATATTGGGGGGAAGTAGAGAAGATAAATAGATTATTATTTGTAGTTGTAATCCTTGACCCCCAATATAAGTTGGCGATTATAGAAGATTGGATTAGGGACATCCTCAGTGATAAGGATGTTCATCAGTTTATTATATCGCTTAAATATGATTTTGATGATTTATATAGTCATTACAATAGCAGTGGTCAGTCTCCAACCAAAGGTGGTATCTCCTCATGCTCGACTAGCTTAAATTCTTTCTGGGATGACACACATGCATAAAATTTAAATTTATTGTGGTTACGACGGTATCATCAAAATCATGCATCAAGGAATATTATGCAGTGTAAGTCTGAGCTTGAGCGTAACTTTATGGAAGATGTCAAGGCACCTAGTGAAATATTCCAGATATTAACTTGGTGGAAGGTAAATTCTGGCAAGTTTCCAGTCCTTTCCCGAATAGCCAAGGATGTACTAGTCATTCCTATCACTATGGTTGCCTCTAAGTCAGCATTCAACATCGAATGTCATGTCTTAGATGCTTATCGGAATTCATTGTCTTCAACCACCGTTGAGGCCCCTGTTTATACATAGAACTGGTTAAGTTCAATGCCCATTGGAGTAGATACCTTTGATGCCAAGAGTTATAGGCTTGAATCATGTAACTATCTGATTTTAAATGATTATTTACATAATTTTAATGCTTTCATTATTTAATTTATAATTTATATGATTTTATAGACCTAGCTGTGAATCCTAGGCTAATTTTTTATGACTGAGACAAACGCACCGCGGGATGACTCTTTATTAGTGAGAAACTCAATACCATGATTACCATCATGCAAAACTCTTCATAGTTAGAGGTGGAGGCGACTTCATAATGTATCCTATTTTATGTCATATATCACTTGGCTGAAGGTTTAGAAGTCTATAGTTAAATGACTAAAGAAAATAATATTTTATTGATCAATAAAACTTCATGTCATTGACTCAAATGCATTGACTATCAGGACTGATGCGAAGGACATTATTTATATTTTGGTGCAGTAAATTTAAATTTATTGCAAATTTGTAGTTTTAAAATTAAATTTATCGTTTGTAAATTGCACACATTAAATCACCTAGTTTTATATTGTACATAATTTACTCATATGTTGTCCAGATTCCTCTAGATCTTGGAACCAAGCCTTAAACGATGTTGTGGCAATGTATTATGTAATGTAAAGAACTGATGTACTTTGTAAATCCAATTAGCAAGATCTTCACCATGGAATAAAGGGAAGTCCAGTCTGATGGTTCTTGTTTGGATCTCTTCCTTGTGTTGATGTGGGGTAGGTTCTTCTCCATTTTGTATATATGATGATGATTCACTGTGGTTGTTCCTCCTGTGCAATTTTGCAATCAAGACTGTGAGCTATGTAATCTCAACCTTAATTGAAGGAGAGAAGTAATGTTGTATTTATATATCTTCTTATATATATATTTTAAAAAAAAAGTGTGGGCAATCACCTGTCCAATAGTGACGTCCTCCCAAATTTATTAATAAAACTCTCGCTTAAGACGAAGGAAAACCATAGAAACAAAACAAGCCCTTGAGAAACAACCTCACAAAAAATAAAGCCCGAAAAAGACCCTAGACAAGCCTAGGAATCATAATGAAAAAACAAACATGGCAACCAAAAATAAAAACCATAGACAAGAAACTTATCGACATCTCAAGAAAGGAGGACCAGAAGAATCCAACCGGAGCAAACCTCTCAAGACTCGAGGCAATATAGAATTATTTGTGTAGACCAAAGCAGCACCATTGACACCCTCCTTGGCCAACTAATCCGCCACCTTATTACCTTCATGAAATACATGCTGACAACTACAATTAATATTTTGGACCAAACCAACAAACTCTTCCCAATAATCCTCTAGGTACCAAACCCCACACCGCCCTCTATGCCACCAAGAAATAACCACCATCGAATCAACCTCAACAATCACATTGAAGAGCTGAAGTGTCTTGCACAATTGCATGCCATTAAGAAGCGCGAGAAGTTCCACTTTATTATTAGAACCAGCACCAATGGGAGAGGCAAATGCTTGCACAAGCCAACCTAAATCATTTCGAATGACCTCACCAATACCACTAGAACCCGAGTTGCCAAGACTACTACCATCCATATTCAATTTAAACCACCCTGAAGGTGGTTTATGCCACTTGACAACAGTGCACCGCCCTTCTTTTAAAGGAGCGGGCTTGATCCGTAAAGTCTCAAGAATCATTCCATCAAAACGAGACAAGTTGTAAGAGTAATCAATCACCTGACAAAAAGAACCAAGCCATACACAAATAAATTTGACAACAGCTTCATGCGATTCAAAGATGCCCTCCATACAAGCTAGGCATCTTCTCCTCCAAAGTCTCCAAGTAACTATGACAGGCATAAGGCTAATTAAAACACCCACTTGTGAATTGGACTTAGCACATCAGAACCAAGAAGAAACTTGGTGATTCCAATTTCTACCAAGAGGAAGTCCAAATAGATTGCCGAAAAATGACCAAATGTTTTTAGGAACATCTCCCTCAAAGAGAACATGATTAATGTCTTCATATTGACCTACAAAACAACACTCACATTTTGAAACAATAGGAATGCCAATATGACGCAACCGATCATCCACACTCAAAGCCCTTTGCCAAGCCTTCCAAAACTGAATAGACATTTTTAAGCGAAGACTTTCAACAAAGGTTGACCCACAATTGGCAAGTCATTAACCAAGGGGCCATTCTCCCTCCATTTATCATACCAGAAAAAATATCACCTTCTCTAACCCCCCATTTGGAATTATTCAACATCAAAGGAATAAAATGAGCAACCATTTTTCAAAATCTTGAGCCTTTATCAACATCAATAAGGAGCCAAGGTTTCGATCCCACATATTTAGCCTTAAAAAAAATTTCCTGGAGAGAGTTACCTTGAAGAAGGTTCCAAGCAAACCTCATGTGCAAGGCTATCTGAGTGTCCTGGAGATGCCTCAAGCTGAGACCTCCTTCTGCCAAAGGCCTACAAATATGTTTCCAAGCCACCCATTTCTTTTTATCTCTTCCATTTGACTCCCCCCAAAAGAAGGAGCTCATTAGCTGATGGATCTTATTGATTACTGCTTGAGGGACCTGTAAAACAACAAATAGGTGAAGGGCCATACAAGAAATAACATGACATAACAAAACCAGTTTCCCTCCAGAAGACAAAAGGCACATTTTCCAACTACTGATTTTTTGCCTCACTTTATTCACTATGCCTTCAAGATATATTTGCTTAAGATGACTGAGGATAATGGACACTCCAAGATACTGGAAAGGAAACTACCCCTCCATGAAACCAGTGCTACGGAGACGCCGCTTATGAGTAGGGGAGATTCAATTCGAACAATACAAGGTAGACTTTTGTTGATTAATTGCCTATCTCGACCATCTTTCATATTGACCCAAGATACTTAGAAGCACCCAAACCGACCTTTGGCTCCCATTAGAAAAAATGACCACATCATCAGCATACATTAGATGAGAAATAATAGGCGTACCTCTGGCTTGATGAAAATGACCAAATCTATTCACAGTCACACTCTGAAGAATCAGTCAGGAAAGTATCTCCTGCTGGATAATAAACAAATAAAGGGATAGAGGATCACCTTGTCGAAGACCACAGCCTCCCGAGAAAAAACCTTTTATTGTCCCATTCATCATAACCGAGTACCAGGGACTAGAAATGCAAAAGAAGATCAATTCACAAAATTGAGGTGAGAAACCAAAACTCAGCATGACCTTAATCAGAAAATTCCAATCCACACGATCATATGCTTTTGCCATATCTACTTTTAATATAATGTTGCCACCATGATTCCTTTTATTAAGAGAATGAATCATTTCCTGAGTGAGGCTTATATTTTCAAAGATACTTCTACCTGCAATAAAGGCACCTTGCTCCAGCGAAACCAGTTTATAAAAAACTTAACAAAGTTTAGATAATCGATTCACAATTATCTTGGAACAAAGTTTATAAAAAATCGAACACAGACTGATGGGATGAAACTTGTCAAATCCTATTGGAGAATCCACCTTTGGAATTAAAACCAAATAAAAAGATGTAAAGAAGTTAGGAGGAGACAGAAGTAAAGAATTCCAACACTACATTCCACAAATCCTTTTTAATCACCTCCCAGTAGCTTTTATAAAACCAGAGCCAAAACCATCAGGATCGGGGGTACTATTAACCGGAATAGAGGACAAAGTAGCAAATACTTCCTCTAGTGAGGGAGCACTAACAAGGGAGGCATTCTCCTCCACAGAAATAACTGGATCTATTAGACCCTCAAAAATAGGTTGCTCAGCTGGTGGTTCACCCTGTAGGAAAGAAGAAAAATAATCTACTGCACCTTGGTGAATGCTTTCCGGAGACTCAAACACCATATCATTTGACCGCATATCTAGAACTGCTTACACCTTTTATTGGCTAAGCAAGCATGAAAAAATTTGGAATTCCAATCACCATCCACTGCCCATTTTAGCTTTGCCATTTGATTCAAACGAATTTCTTCCTGACGTCGCCAGGTCGCCAACTCCGCATTTGCCACTTGTAACTCTCTATGTAGATTGTCGTCCTAGTTTAATTGAAGTTGTATCTCAAGCTCCTGAACCTGATTTTCAAGAGTAGCAATCCGACCCAAAGTATGACCAAAGACCCTTTTATTCCATTCCTGCATGGCAACCTTAGTCTATTTTAACTTCATAACCAGAGTTTGAATAGCTGAACCACCCTTTCGAAAAGACCAAGCCTACCGAACACAATCCAGAAAGTTATGATGTTCCACCCACATTTGTTGGAAACAAAATGGGGCTGGACCATAAGAGAAAGGATCTTGTTTAAACTCTATAAACATAGGAGCGTGATTCGACATAGAGCGTGACAAATAAGAACAAATAGCATTAGAGAACACCGAAAGAAAAGAGGCATCCGTCAGAACATGGTCCAACCATGCCCAAGAACAAGCAAGGCCATATTGCCCATTGCACCAAGAAAAAGCACTCCCTTCGATGCCATTTCAAGCAAAGCCCCCTGTTGAATCCAGTTATTAAAGTTCTCCATAGTTGTAAGAGGTTGAGGCCTACCTCTTCATCTCTTTGATTCATTATGGATAATATTAAAATCACCAACAAACATACACAAGTCAGAACCCATATTCTAAATACGTAGTGAATCCCACAAAATACGTTGTTCGACCATGGTACATTTTGCATAAATAACTATAAACAAAAACTTTTCTACCCCTTCACCTACCTAGAGAGGAGACATATTGCCCTCACATTCGAACCAAACTCACCTCCAAGGTAATAACCCAAAAAATCCAAATTCCCCCCCCCCCTCAACCTCATTAGAAAGGAAATTATCAAATTTCAAAGTGCGTTCCAATCTCCTAGCAACATCAAGGTTTTGAAAAGGCTCTAAAAGAGCAACAATTTTTGACTCAACTGGCCAAGCAACTTTTCTAATCTACCTTTAGAGGTCCCAATACCCGTAATGTTCCATACTAAAATGGGATAAATCATTGAGCAGGAGAAGGGAATCTAGCAAGAACCCGAGAAGAATTTCTCATTTTAACAAACATCTTTTTCTTATATTTTCTTTTACCTTCATTGGCCTAAGATTTTGTCAAGTAATCTTTATCTTGTAGAAAAATTTCAGGGCATAAATTTGGCTCTGGTTCAGAAACACTGTCCTCCACAATCGGGTTCTCCTCATCTGGTTCATCTTTCGGTTCCACGACAACCAACTCAGTCTCCTGGACAACAAACTGAACAGCAGTCGTAGACTCCCTCTCAAAAGCCACTAGCACTGATTTGGAAACAACCCCAAGTTGTTCTCCCAGGACAGAATCCTTAGCTGCGACTAAAAACACAGTAGTATCCCCATCATTATTCGCCTTGGCAACCTCAGTTTCATGAAACTCTGTTTCATCTTCTATGATCGAAATCACACGTGGTTCAAAATCACACTCCCTAGCAACCTCTATTTTAGGAAAGATCGGATCCTTTTCAATATCATCTACCTGCACCATAGAAAAAATAGGCGTCGAAACCACAACATTCTGTGAATTACCCCCTGCTGAGTCAATTCAAAAATAATCCACAACTGCATCCGAAACCACAACTGCAGTCAGAGCCACAACTACACTTGGAACCACAGCAGGTTCCCCATTCACAGCCATCTCTTTCTTCCCTACTCGAGCCTTCCCCAACTTCTCAATTTGATCAGCCTGACACATCTGTGAATTATGTCCTTGCATACGGCACTGGCAACAATACGCAGGGAGTGTATCATAAACCACCTCTTGTTTTCTACTAGATGGCAAACTTGGTACTCCAATCTAGAGATGGGAGAGAGGTTCTTTGGTAGTATCAACCTCGACATACAACCTCGCCCCATCTATTCTCGTGGCACACTGTGTCAGATTATCCCGATGAATGAATGTACCGATAGGGGCCATCAGAATACTAAAAAATGCTTCACTATAAAAATTTGGAGGGAGTCTCGGGAGAGATATCCATACCAATACCTGAGATGGTTCATCATCCTTCGTGAAGTCCGGAGTCCAACAAAACGCCGATAAAAAATTCCATTTATCTCGCACACATCTCTCGACAATGCTTTCATGAAATCGGCCTCGTTTGTCATACGAACAAAAACATGCCTCTGCCTACCCATAGAAGAAACAACTGGAGAGGATGAAAGGCCCCAACGATTGTGGATGAATGCATGGATTGCATCCAATGCTAGAAGCTGCTTCAAAAACTTGAGACTCACATAAAAGCGAAACGGCTCTACAAACTTTGTAATCTCCTCATGTGAAAATTGAAAGTAAACTTCTCCATCTAGCACTTTTGGTGGTCTAGGTGGCAACATCATCTCAGGGATGGGCTGTGGGATAGAAGCCACCAGGTTGGCAAAAGAAGGCCAACTGGAGCCCATCTGTGGCTGCCATGCAGCCAGCCATGAATGATCACCCAATAGCAAGCGGCAACCCTAATTCTCACATAGAGAGAAAAAGGGAAAAAATGGAAAACTCAACTATTAATAAATTATATATCTTCTTATATAAAATCATCTATCCTAGATGAACAGTGATTTTTCATCTCACATTATTTTTTCCATTTTGCCCTTGCCTTTATAACAAATATTCGTTTTCTTCTGTTTTGGTTATTTCTGCACCAACTGAATTTTTTGTACTTATTTCATTTTAACATTCCAGAAGTTGTTTCGTTCATCTTCTTTTTCTGTTCATTTTCTACTCCACACTTTTCCACACAAACCTTTTGGTGGGCTTCCAATTCATTCTCCTTCTTCTCAATCTCGGCATCTCCTGGGCATGCCTTTTTTTATTTTCCTCTTTCTGACTGCAGGATGTGTAAATTCTTGTAGACTATTTAACTACATGATATGCATATGCATGAGACCAAAATCAAACCCACACAGATTCTGTTTGAATTTGTGCAGGTTCAGCAAAGAAATTATACCCATATAGACGAAAGCAAGGCCGATGCAAACACAATCCTTTCGAATTTGTACAAATTCACTAAGAGAAATACTTTCGCCACAAAAGGATTATACAAAAGTAAATCTACAAACTGACATGGCTTGATGCAGTACGTTAGATTGTAAAGTTACTTTTAATGTAAAGTAGATCTAACGCATCACGTGAAGCCACATCAGTTTGTGGGTTTACTTTTGTTCAATCTTTTTGTATCTATAGCAATTCTCATTTACTAATAAATCATACCCATATACAGGAAAGGAAACCAAACCAAAAACACACCTTCCAAATTTGTAAAAATTTGAGAAAAAAAAGATTATACCCACATAGACGAAACCAACACAAATCCGAACAAAAAGATAAATCCCAAACAGATTCATTCCCTTATATATCAAACCAAACCAAATCCAAACACAATCTGTAATACATGTCTATATCTAAAAAAAATTATTCGCTCAGATGATTTCAAAAAAAAATTAGGTCAGATCCAACCAAACACAATATGTAATATTTACTTTGATCTAGAAGAAAAACAAACATGTCCAATGTAGTCATGAAATATAGAGAGGTGAAATCTGAGGGATTTTTAGACCCAAAACTGCACGACCTTTTTTTCCCCGTTCACATCAAAGGCCATTTTGTTTGAGATTTCGTGGACGATGACAATGGTTGTTGGTGAAATACTGACTGCACAGAGAAGAGAGAAGAAAGAGTGGGATAGAGTGGCGGAGAAGTTAGATTTTAGTGGGATAAAGTGACACAGAGAGAGATATATATATATATATGAAACACGACTTACCGTCGGTTCTTGAGATGCCATCAAAAGCAGTGGAGACTGAGTTCAATGTAGAGAGAAGGACAGTAGTGGCTGTTGTTGGTGGAAGATAAGGGAACACCATCTCCATCTGGCAGGAGACGTTGATAGTGGCCATGCGGCCCCCAACAATGCTGTTATGCTCAAAGACTCGGATAGATAAGGAGTGGAAGTGAGCGACAGAGTAGCCGTCGATTCCGCTACCGATGATGCAGAGAGTGGGTGGTGCAAGAGGAGGGAAGGGGGAAGAAGTGAAAGGAGAGAGAGAGAGAGAGAGAGAGAGAATGGTTTTGAGGTGTGGTGCAACGCGTGGGGAAAAAAGATGAAGGAAAAAAGCTAGGGTTTCAACCCTAGGGCTGAAACGGTGTCGTTTAATTAGAGGGGCTGGGCTTTGTTTATTTTCGCTAGGCTTCACATGGGTTGGGCTTGGGTTTTTCACCTATGGGCTTTAGATATAAAAATTAGACCATTTCAGAAATTAACCTATCCAAAAATTTTATCACAAATGATCTAATTGTTCATAAAAGTTTTATGAAGATAAATCAACTTTTGATATTAAATATAAAAACACATGAATGAAAAATACATCTGTGTATATTTTGAATTAAAATCCTATAGAATAATACAAGGTATTTATACTACAAAGAGTAAAGTAAAAGAGTAAAGAGTGCAATTACATGTAAGGACAGAATGAGTATAATTACATATAAGGACAGAATAAAAAAATAACCTATTACAATAAAACTTTATAAAAAATGTAATACTCTCCCTCAAGATGGAGAGTAAATAGAATGAACTCCCATCTTAGCTATCAATGCAGAGAACTGGTGACTGCCCAAAGCTTTAGTAAGTACATCAGCAAGTTGATGTTGAGAACCAACATGAAATGTCTTAAGAATCCCAACTTGAAGCTTGTCACGTACAAAATGACAATCAAGTTCAATGTGTTTTGTGCGCTCGTGAAAAATGGGATTAGCAGCAATATGAAGTGCAGCTGTGTTATTACAAAATAAATGAGCACTATCAAAATGAGATACTCTAAAATCAGATAGTAAGGAAAGAAACGAAACAAGTTCACAAGTTGTAGTGGCCATAGAACGATATTCCGCCTCGACAGATAAACAAGAAACTGTATGTTGTTTTTTAGACTTCCAGGACACTAAGGAATCTCCAAGAAAAACACAGTAGCCTGTAGTAGACCTTCGAGTATCAGGGCATGAAGCCCAATCTGAATTTGTAAAAGCTTTGATCTGAAAAGAAGAGTCAGCTGGAAAAAATAATCCATGTCCTAGAGTGGACTTAATGTACTGTAAGATACGATAAGCAGCTTGTAAGTGAGGCTCACGGGGCCTATCCATATACTAACTAAGCCGATGAACAGAAAAAGTGAGATCTGGCCGTGTAATGGTAAGATATAACAATCTACCAATTAACCTTCTAAAAATAGTAGGATCAGCCAATAAAGTGCCACTGTCTTTACTAAATTTCAGATTTTGTTCCATTGGAAAAGCTGTTGGTTTGGCACTAAGAAATCCAGCATATTATAATATCTCAAGTGCATACTTACGTTGACATAGGAAAATACCCTTAGGAGATCTTGCAACTTCCAAACCAAGGAAGTATTTAACCTGACCCAGATCTTTTAGCTTAAATTTAGTGTCCAGCAGCAGTTTCAAATCATCAACGGCAATTGAATGATTACTGGCAATTAAGATATCATCAACGTACACAAGAAGTGCCATAAAAGAAGCACCATTGGAACGAGTAAACAATGAATAATCAGTTTTAGACTGATTAAAACTAAGTTCAAGAAGAGTATTAGAAAACTTGAAAAACCATTAACGAGATGCTTGTTTCAAACCATAGCGGGACTTGTTTAATTTGCACACTTTAGGCTCCCCCTTTGTATGAAAACCAGGAGGAGGTGTCATATAAACTTCCTCAAGTAAATCCCCATGTAAGAAGGCGTTATTCACATCAAGTTGAACCAAAAACCAATTCTGAATAGCTGCTATGGCAAGAAGAGTACGAACAGTAACCATTTTTGACACAGGGGAAAAAGTTTCAAAATAGTCTAATCCTTCACGTTGGGTATACCCCTTAGCAACCAAA
Source organism: Pterocarya stenoptera (assembly GCA_003123785.1). NCBI lineage: Eukaryota > Viridiplantae > Streptophyta > Magnoliopsida > Fagales > Juglandaceae > Pterocarya > Pterocarya stenoptera. Next base: position 323,276 of record QEOT01006697.1, read on the forward strand.
CGGGATTTGTAGCACTCAATAGAACCATCGGCTCTATATTTGATTTTATAGACCCATTTACATCTAATGGGTTTTTTTCCAATAGGAAAAGAGGTAACAGTCCATGTTTTATTGTTTTCTAAGGCTAGAATCTCGGCAGCCATAGCATCTCTCCAATAAGAGTGCTTGATTGCCTGATGATAAAACTTAGGCTCTATATTAGCAGATAAAGCAAAGGCAAAAGATTTATGTTTAGGAGATAGTCTATGATAAGAAAGAAAATGATTAATATCATGTGGAATACCTGCTAGTATAGGAACAGGACCTATGGAATTTGATGTAGAGTGTGTAGTAAGAGATTTGCAATAGTAATGTTGCAAATAACCAAGAGCTCCTCTTTGTCTAGATGATTTACGAATTGGAAGAGAAGAAATTTCAGATTCTGGTACAGGGGTTGTTGCAGGGGATGTTTCAGGAAAACAATCTGAAATTGATGATTGTGGTTCAGTATCTATAGTGGGAGAAGTGGTATTTGGTGAAAGAAAATTCTCAACAGGGAGTGAAGAGACAGTTGAAGGCATATTATAGTGTGCAAAAATTGATGACTGACTTGAAACATTATTTAAATGCACTGAAGTTGAAGGTGAAACAAAAGGAAAAGGATATTTACAAGAAAAAACATGTTCATGAAAAACAACATGTCTTGACACAAAAGTATTATTTGTAGCAAGATCTAACAGTTTATAACCCTTAATACCAAAGGGATAACCAAGAAGTATACACTGCGGGGCTCTAGGATCAAACTTAGATCTTGATCTAAGTAGAGAGGATGCAAAACAAAGACATCCAAAGGTTCTAAGATGATCATAAGTGGGAGGTGATTGAAAAAGTAGTTCACAAGGTGATTTATTTCCCAACAAAGGAGTAGGCAATCTGTTTATAAGATGAGTGGCTATAAGAATTGCATCACCCCAGAAATGAATAGGCAAATTTGATTGAAACATTAAGGCCCAAGTAGTATTTAAAAGGTGTTGATGTTTATGCTCAACAACAGAATTCTGTTGAGGAGTTTCAACATAACTGAAATGATGGATGACACCTTTAGATTGAAGAAAAGATGTTAAAGAAAACTCAGTACCATTATCAGTATGAATTTTCTTAATTTTCTTATGGAATTGTGTTTTCACAAGTTTGAAAATTGAGGAATAAGGGAAGAAACTTCAGACTTGCATTTTAAAAGGTAAATCCATATAGCCCGTGTACAATCATCAACTATTGTTAAAAAAAATTTATGACCTTTAACAGTGGGGGTGGAAAAGGGTCCCCATAAATCACAACGAACCAAATCAAATGGAAATGCAGACATATGAGAATTATGAGGAAAAGGCAATTTCTTTTGTTTGGCCAGAGGACAAACAAGACATGGAGAATCAGTATCTAATATGTCAGGCACAAACTTATGTAAAAATTTCATCCTAGAAATAGAAGGATGACCTAATCTATTGTGCCATAGTTCAAACAAGGTATGTTTCAAAGATTTAGAACAAACAAACAACTGTTTAGCTAAATTGGATGCAATTACAGGTAAAGAAAGAGTTTGAGGTAAATCACTAGTAGAAGAGCCTGATTATTGCAGAAGATAGAGTCCTCCCTTTTGTCTACCCACTCCAATCAGCTTCCATTGATTCAGGTCCTGTATAAAAACAAAATAAAAAAAGAAAGACAAACAACAAATTAGATTCAAGGTTAACTTGCTAACAGAAATTAATTTGAATGAAAAAGCTGGAATGCAAAGGACATCTTTAAGGATCAAATCCTTACAAATGTAAACAGTGCCAATATGTGAAATAGATACACTTTGGCCATTTAGAAGCTTGACAGTGGTGTTAATGACTAGTATGAAGGAGGAAAAAAAAGATGTTGATGGAACCATATGATCTGTGGCTCTCGAATCAAGAATCCAAGAAGATAAACCAAGATTAGTAAGTAAAATACAATTAGAGGAAAAAATAGATGGAATAGAAGAATAGTCTATACCGCATTTGAAACAGAGGAGGTAGCAGGATCAAATGGCTGAAGCATAGCCAATAACTGCTGATACTGAGACTCGGTTAATGAAAAAGGAGAAGCTGCCAAAGAAGTGTTGTCAAAGACAACTTGATTGACCATGGACTGCGGTCGTTGCTTGAATTTGTATCCAGGAGGAAAACCGTGAAGCTTGAAACATTTCTCAACAACATGACCGACAAGGCCACAATGCTTGCACACAGGACGTTCTTTCTTGAACACAGGCTTCACAGAGCGATTAGTATCATACTTAACAGTAAAAGCATGATTGTCATGTCAAGATGCAGGAGATATAGAGATCGCACGTTGTTGTTCCTCTTGTAAAACAAGGCTGAAAACCTTGTTAAGAGGAGGCAGAGGATCCATTAAGAGGATCTGAGCCCTAACAGAGGTATAGGACTCGTTCAAATCGACAAGAAACTGAAGTATGCAATCTTGTTGAACATACGAATTGAGTGTGTGAACAACTCCACAAGAACAAACTGGAATCGGTTTGTAATTGATTAATTCGTCCTAAAGACCTTTCAACTTAGTAATTGAAAAATACTAATTGAAAGAGTCAAAATCGACTTTTGTAATTGAAAAATACGAGGGCCATTCTTCTGAGAGATTCGCTCCTTGAGATCGTTCCAGATCTCATATGTCTTATAAATCTCAAGTGAAATAGTGTTAAGGATCCATGAGATTACCATATTATTACAATGTAGCCAAGAAGAAAGAGTTGTATTGGCAAGATCTGAAGGTTTGAAAATGGATCCATCAACGAACCCTNGTATAAATGTATAGAATACTAGCAGAAATCTCAAGTGAAACAGTGTTAAGGATCCATGAGATTACCATATTATTACAATGTAGCCAAGAAGAAAGAGTTGTATTGGCAAGATCTGAAGGTTTGAAAATGGATCCATCAACGAACCCTAATTTGTTCTTCGCAGAGAGCGCCATGTGCATCGATCGACACCATGAGTGATAGTTATCATCATTCAGAGATTGCTTAACAAGAATAGTACCAGGACTGTCTCCTGGATGGAGAAAGAAAGGGCTAGATGTGTCTTCCATGGGAGATGAGGATTTCGGAGCCATGAGAAGAAAAATGAGAAAGGGGAAAAAGTCGTGAAAGAGGCGTGCGGAAGAAGACTTCTAGAAATCTAATACCATATTAAATGTAAAAACAAATGAATGAAAAATACATCTGTGTATATTTCGAATTAAAATCCTGTAGAATAATACAAGGTATTTATACTATAAAGAGTAAAGTAAAAGAGTAAGAGTGCAATTACATGTAAGGACAGAATGAGTGTAATTACATATAAGGACAGAATAAAAAAATAATCTATTACAATAAAACTTTATACAAAATGTAATATTTGACATGTTAGATTATAGTTTACATTATAAATTTCATAAATAAATAAATTATAACTTCTTCATATTTTAAATATATATTAACATGTTCATATTTTTAATATATGATATGTCATTATTGATATTTTACTTTCAGAAGTGTATCGTGTCTAAATTAAAAAATGTCTAATATTTTAGAACCATAAATAAATCCTACAAATTTAACATATATTTTTCAAATATTGAAATTTCTATGTTGTCGATGATCATACATGACTTTTACAGGCCGATCATACGTAGATAAATACGGGTTCGATTGTATTGATCATAGCAATTGAAAGCTTATTTCATCTTTTATGTTAATATTGACCATGCATGTTAGGCTAATATATATTAATTTTCCATATATTAAATGTCACAATAATTTATATATCCTTCTTCAACAAATAAATCCATTCATCTATAACATTAATATTACATGAATGGAATGGGGTTAATTCATTGGTAGTCGTCTGAATTTTTTTTCCTTACATTTTTTGTTTTTTCCTTTACATTGTACAGTTCAGACGGTAATTAGCTAATTCCTACTTTCTTAAAGTCTCCTTTTCGTTAGGAAGAAAAATCAGGTTTGATATTTTCATTCCATCTTTAAATTTTATTAAATTAGGTTGGCTTCCAAATATAATAACTGCATTTAAATCTTTTTCATATAATTTTATTTTATCTATGACTTGGATGTATTCATGTCATTTGTTCCTTCAGCTGATCATGTCGTTTAGCTCTTACGGAACAAAATTATTGTTTTTTCGAATTTTTATTACTTCATTATAATAATGCATTTTAACAAAGCCATATATTTATTAAAATTCTCAAACAGATCATTAAATGAAGATATTTAAACATCAAATAAATGTCTACGTAATATACTATTATAATAATGCTTTTCAAGTAGGTTACATATATAAGGCTAAACAAAAATTATTCAAATTAGGGCAAAACATAGCATGACATACATATTCATATAAATTGTCCAAGGAAGCATTGAATATAGAACGCTTATTGTTTGGAGCTGTTTTTGATAATTTCGAAAATACCCGTTCTCATTATATAGATCTATTCTATTATAAATACTGTTATTAAGTGATAAATAGTGAACTTGATCTATTGGGATTCATTTCAATGCATATAAAATTCTTACATAAAATTTAAAACATTATAAATTATAACAACCTTTTAAAGCCATGCCATAAAACCTAACATCCTCACAAATACAACCAAAATAAATGCATCTAAATAGATGCATTTGTTTCATATACTAATATTTTCTCCCAACAATTTCTAAATTTCTGAATACATTTTCTAAATTCCTAAATTTCGAATTTCTGAAATTTCTAAATTTTCTCCCAACATTTTCTTATTTTAATTTTCATATAAATTGGAATTCTTACATCTTCATTGATTAGATATATATTATGTTATTATTAATATTTTACTTTCAAAAATGATCTATCAGGTCTAAATGAAAAAATGTCTAATATTTTAGAACCATAAATAAATCTAACAAATTTAACAAAAATTTCTCAAATATTGACATTTCTATATTTGGGATTCATTTCTATGTATATACAATTCTTACATAAAATTTAAAACACTATAAATTATAACAACCTTTTTAAAGCCATGCCCTAAAATCTAACATCCTCCCACATACATACAAAATAAAAGCATGTAAGTTCTAAAATATCAAACTAAGCCATAAAAAAATCGCACACTCTCAATCTCTCAATCTCATGCCACCATTCCCCCCAAACCGAAGCTAGCTTGCCCCTCACTTTTCCTTCTGTCCATATTTTCGTTCTTTTTTCTCTTTTTCTTTTTCAAGTCTGTGTTTTAATTTTTATTTTTGTGTGTTTTCTCAGGTCTAATAAAGGAGGAATACTGAACTGGAAATTTCTGGTGATCCCAGTCCGACACGCAACCCCCCATGATGGAGATGAGTAGATCAGTGTCACAAGCAGATCGGTACTCGTGCTCATGCATGCAAGCTGGACTGGACTAGGTAGGCCACCTGTGTAGTGTGGCAGTGAAAAAAAAAAAGAAAAAGAAATTGGTCAGTGCTCGTGCTAGTGCGAAGGTGGGCGATGGTGGGCGAGACGACGGGAATGGTGCTCATGCTTGTGAGGAGGTGGGCGTCGATTGGCTGGCTGGTGCTTGTGCTTGAGAGGGACAGTGGCATTGGCCGGCTGGGCGAGAAGGATGGTGCTCGTGGAGAGGAGGCGGCCGGCGGACGCAGAAGAGGGTCACGTGCAGAGAAGGAAGAAGCAAGAGAAATAAGGAAAAAAAAGAAAAAAGAAAAGAAAGAAGAAGAGGGAGTGGCAGCGGAGGGGGGAGTTTAGAGATGAAACCCTAAGGGATGAGCTCCCTGTTGCCTAAAGGCTGGGCCCATGTGTTCCTTTCAGTCCATGTGTTCTTTTCTATTTGTAGTATTTTCTAGCTATTATGTTCCTTTTAATTTTTTCTATACATTTGCAGTTCTGTTATTTTGTTTTAATAGTAATAAAAAGAAATAGGCAATTGGACTTGGTATCCATAGCAGTAGTGTCCCGCTCCTCCCTTGGAGGATGGTGAATAATAGTCCTCCTCCTCCTTAGGAGGACGGAGTGGGATAGTACTCCTCCTTGGGAGGACAAAGTGTGATAGTAGCTTTCTTCCTTTGAAAGAGGGGTCGTTTAGTTTTATTTTTACATAGAGTTTTCTCTGTGTCATGAGAAAATTTTTAGAAATTAAAACAATGTCCACTACAAAAAAATTTGTGGGTGGGGGTGCCCCTAACAGATGCGTAGTTTGGCTTGTAATCTAGGTTTTTCCCTGTATTGACCAGTCACAGCTGTAACTTCAATTTCATTGAATGAAATGAAGTCTATTTCCATCAAAATAAATAAATAAATAAATGCATGTGAATAGATGCATTTCTTTCATATACTAATATTTTCCCCCGACATTTTTTTATTTTTTCATAAAAAATAAAATTCTAACATCTTCATTTATTAGATATATAATATGTTATTATTAATTCAGAAACCTATCACGTCTAAATGAAAATATGTCTAATATTTTAGAACCATAAATAAATCCAACAAATTTAACAAAAATATCTCAAATATTGACATTTCTATATTATCGATGATCATATATAACTTTTAAAAGCCGATCATACATAGATATATAGATATATATTTTATCGTATTCATGGCAATTCAAAACTTAATTTCTATCTTATAATGTTGTTCATGTTTTCCTAATATATATGCGTTTATATATTAATGTCGCATTAATTTATATTTTTTTTATGAAATAAATTCAATCATTCTATCTTGAATTTTTACTAAATTTGATTGGCTTCCAGATATGGTGTCACTACAACACAATTTGTTTTTTGTGATAGAGGAAAGCGTCACCAAAAACCACCAAAACATCACTGAAGACATTTGGTGACTGTTTGAAACCGTCACTACGACCATCACCTAATGTGTGTCACAGAATACATTTAGTGACACTTTACTATTGAACCGTCACTAAAAGAATTTTTAGTGACGGTTGGAGTTGTTCTATTCGAAGTGACGTTCAAACATTCTAGTTTTTTGTGACGGTTGAAAAATATTACAGAAAGTAATGGTCAGACGTAATTTTTTAAGTTCAAATGCCAACCCAAGCAATTTACATTCGAATGACAGAAGTTCATATTCGTTGATTATAGTTCAAACGTATAATATTTGTGTTTGGACATTTTTACGTCCAAATGCATTAAACGTTTGAATTTTTGTTTGAACGTTAGGGAAACACCGCTCGAACGAAACGAGTATAACATTCGGACGTGTGTTCGAATGTTAAAGAAGAAGTGTTTGAACGAACATGGTACATTCAGAGGTTTCATCGAATGTTAATCGTCAAATCATGTAATTACGTTCGAACATTTGTTTGAACGTGAAATCGTGTTTGAATGTTTTTTTTACATTCGAACATACAGATCATAAATACACTAATTTCATAAAATTAAAAAATTAAGAAACATACTAATTGTATCATATTACATACCATAAATATTCTACAACTAACAATGTCTTAAAAAGTTTTAAAATTAGATAATAAAAGTTACATACACGAATTAAATTGAGAGAATTTATTTCTTCTTTCCTCGCCCACCCCACTTCTGATGCAATGACATAACAAGCTTCATTTGCACCATCATCTCCCGTTGCACTTGCTTTTGGACTTCATTGCGCATTCTTTCTTCCTGGTCTCTCTGTTGGTCCTACAAACACATCTCTAAATTAGATTGTCGCTCTAAGTGGGACTCCAACTCTTGCTGCCTCGACCTCATATACTCATTTTCACGTCGTGCAGCTTCCAAATCTTTGGTAAAATTATTAATTTGTGAAGTTGAAGAGGATGAGGAGGATGAACCAGAATGCTTGAAAGATCATCCCAAACCTCTTGTCATACTAGAGTTGGGCCCGAGCACTTACGTGAATATGTCTATGTCACTCGAAGAGGATTCCCCAAAAGCTGACTGCATCTCCATCATTTTTTCCTACCATGTCAAAGAAAATACACAATAAGTAACATATTAAAAGAAATACAAAATAAAAAATAAAATTTTCACATATTGCATAATTTATTTAACAAATGTAACAACGTTTACATAATTATCTGCAGCAACAAGATCCATCCACTCATTACGCTCATTAGTATGAGCAGCAGCATAGACATAAATGAGGAANACAGCAACAGGATCCATCCACTCATTACGCTCATTAGTATGAGCAGCAGCATAGACATAAATGAGGAAAAAGTTTTCTGGATCATAACATTTCTAACAAAATCACATTACAATTTTAAAAAGATAATGTTAGTACTTAAATAAAAAATATAAAAAAATAAATGGATTCTATAATATTATTAATTACTATTTTATCAGTAAGACGATGGAATGATCTTGAACCAGCACGATGGTGGACAGTCAGAGTGAATCTATTATTAGCATTCGTAGAACTTATACAAAATTAATTAAGAATGTTAATTGTAATATATATACATAAAATATATAGCCCAAATATATATGTAAATAATTATTAGATATTATTAATCTAGAATACTTGATAATCTGGAGTTGCAAAAAGATCACAACACTTTCTCCAATCGTCTAACTTCATCTACTGGAAAGGAGATTGTGCAGCCTCTTTAACCGTCTCAAACTTCTTGAAGTGGTCATGACATCGTCCCTTGTGATGTTGGAATAGTGTAGCCATCAACCCATTTACAGTTCTCAAATCCTCGCTATGGCCAAAGTCGAGGCCGAATTCATCCTAATAAGAGAATTACGTCAAAAATATAATATATTAATCTAGTATACAAAAAATGTACTCTCAACGTAAACTCACCAGCACACAGCTCTAAATGTGCTCCTTAATCTCGAGCGAAACATCTCGCCATGATTGCACATAAAATGGAGCATATGCTCAGACAACTGTACCAATATAGGAGGAAAGTGTTGCTACACTATCATCCATGCCTCCAGTGGAATTATCAGGAATATTGACCTTGAGTTTTTCATGCCTTCTACATTTCCCAAGAGAAATACCATGTGTATAACCACAACTGCGACAAGCGGATGCATCAACTATTAGATAATAATATAATTATAGTTATATAGTTATTGAGATAAAAGTATTGATATATAATTAACTATTAATAACATTTTCTTACTGGTAGGTGTCGACTGGTTGTCGTTCTCTTGTGTCTGCACTTGATCTTCAGGAGGGAAACACTCGGGTGGGGAGTCCTCAACAGGTTCGAGACTTGGACTAGGCGGAGGGGGAAAATTTCTTCGTTGTCGTTTTGGCGGCATCCTTGAGGCATGATTAATATGATAAAGAAAATTAATTAGAAAAAATTATTAAAAAATTAAATATGTTATACTCACCTATATGAATAAAATATTTAGTACTTTTATTCTTCACTTCGGATGTATTTTCCATGCTTGTTTCAAAATCTCCCTCAATAGCATCTTCGTTGCCGTCATCAACCCCTTCTTCTCCTACTTATCCACTTCATCTCCGGATTCTTTTTCATTTTCTTCTCCTTCTCTTTTTTCACTTACTTGAATTGAATGATCATTTAATATGAACAGGTCGAGAATGATGGATGAGACGTAATCTCGACACAAGGGGAGCAACTCGAGTGTACCAAAGTCAACAAACAAGTTAATACCCTCTCCATCTTCTTGGTAGGCCTCTACTATCAGAGTGTCATCTTCATTTCCACTATTCTCGTAATCCGCACTAGTTCCTACTTCATATATATTTTGAGGGACAAATTTCTGTACTACTCGCCAAGTTATCTCTCTACTATTTTCGTCAGCGCTTTTCATTGGATCAATCAAGTAATAGACTTGGGTAGCTTGACAAGCCAATACGAATGGATCATCTTCGTACCATTTAGATGCCGTATTGACACTCGTAAATTGATTATCCCTATGTTTCGAAACCCAACCACTGCCTAGGTCCCACCAATCGCACTTAAAGACATATGTTACAGACCCACCGAGGTATTTCAATTCGATAATATTGCGTATGACATCATAATAGTCAATATCGTTTGTTCCATGACTTCTCTCTACCAACACACCATAGTTTTGAGTCTTTCTATTTCGTTTACAGTCCAGAGTATAGAATCTATAATCTCGAACTGTACATGCAGTGTATCGAAGTGCTCTATTAGAAGGATCATGAGCCAATGCATACAATTTAGGAGAAACGAATCCGAGATCCTGAGTAGGTTGTTCCAAAATCTATCAATTTCAATAATATATACGTATTAAAAGTAACCCAGAATTAAAAGTTTATAAATCAAATAATAACAATGTAGTTTTAATTCATGCACATTGTTCAAACCATCCAGGAAATTCTTTCTTGTGTCTTGCCTCTATATTCTCTAGGCATTCCATCCTAAGTTTATCCATGTGATCACTGTATATATGTGCAAAAGAAAATAGTATTTTGAGCACAAAAGTTATAATTAAATGACATTTGACTAAAATTTCTCGAAGTATGCAACAACATACCTAAGATAGCAATCAATCTCTCGGCAATTATTTAACACGTACCAATGAACTTTATCCAACTCTCCATCAATTAAATCGTAACCTATTTGTGTACCCAAGGGTTGTACATTTTGAGAAAACACTGATAGCTCACGAGGAGGCGGAGTAGCAAGATCATCATTTCGTTTTTGACGATTAAATCATGTCTCAACACCACGAAGATATAGAAAGTAAAATGTTAACCATTCATCGTGTATATAGGCCTCTGCTATTGAACCTTCAGCTCTGGCTTTATTCCCAACAGTGCGCTTTAATCGAACCAAATATCTTTCAACTGAATACATCCAACGGAACTGCACCGCTCCACCCAATAATGCCTCTCGAGGTAAGTATATTGCTAAATGGACCATGACATCAAAAAATAATGGTGGAAAAATCTACTCAAATTTACAGAGTATAGTGGCAATATCTTCTTCCGTCTTCTGCAACATATCTCAATTAACTGCTTAAGCACATAAATCCTTAAAAAACATACATAGTTCAGTTATGGCGACACGTACATTAGATGTCAGCTTCCCACAAATTCCCACTGGTAATAACTTCTGCAAAAGAACGTGACAGTCATGACTTTTCAATCCACTAATTTTCCAGTCAACAGGGCTCACGCATCTACCAATATTTGAGGCATAACCATCTGGCAACTTCACACCTTGCACCCATTTGCAGAAATCCATCATCTCCTCCCTCGTCATCGTAAAGCATGCATGCAGCATGACCACCCTATTGCCTTCCACTCGCAAATATAGATTTTGTTTAATTCTCATTCTCTCAAAATCTTTCCTCATCTTGACCGTGTCCTTTATTTTTTTATTAATGCTCATTAATGTACCCAGTATATTATCACATATACTCTTCTCTATGTGCATTACATCCAAACTATGTCACAACATGCAGGACGATCAATATGGTAAGTCAAAAAAAATACTACACTTTGTCCAATTCCATTCAGCTTTGCCGCGTTTTCTCTTATTCTTACCCTGACCTTCACCAAAATTGTTCGCTCTAACATGTACCGGTTGTTCCACTATCTCTTCTCCAGACAACTCAGTTGGTGCAATTCTATCCACTACTCTAGCATCAAACTTAGCACATTCACTTCTCCATGCATGATTTCCTAGTAGATAACGTCGATGACCCATGAAACACAACTTCTGAGAATATGTTAACCACTCACTAGCAGTTTTTTTATTACACGTCAGACACGCTAACTTCCCTTTAGTACCCCAACCAGAAAGATTTTCATATGCTGAAAAGTCATTTATGGTCCACAATACTGCAGCATGCATCTGAAAAGATGTCGACGTGAATGTATCATACGTTTTGACGCCTGTTTCCTATAACTCTTTCAACTCTTCAATCAACGGCTGCATGAATACATCAATGTCATTCCCAGGTGATCTCAAGCCGAGAATAAGTAAAGTTAACAAACATTTTGGTGCCTTCATGCATTTCCATAGCGGAAGATTGTACGGAATGAACACTATGGGCCAAGTGCTATCTTGTACTCATATTCCCAAAATGGTTGAATCCATCGGTAGTGAGTCCCAGACGCACATTTCGAGCTTTTATCCCAAACTCTGGGTATTGATCATCGAAAGATTGCCATGCAAGTGAGTCAGCTGGGTACCTCATGTATGTGTCATCCTTAACTCTTTTCTCCTCATGCCACCTCATATTAGTTGCTATTTTTTTTACACATATATAGTCTTTGCAACCCAAGTCTCAGAGAAAAATATCGCAACACCTTAACCGGCACATTTTTCTTGGCCTTCCACCTCGACTCACAGCATACAGGACATGCTTGTTTCCCTTCGTTCTCATTTAAGAACAAAACACAATCATTCTTCCATGCATGTATTGACTTGTACTCAAACCCTAATCCCTTTCTCAAGTGTTTCACTTCATAAAAGTTTTTTGGCAGTACAGACCCATAGAGAAGCATCTCGTTAAATAAGTCCAATACCATGTTTATTGCTTTTGTCAACATCCCACACAATGACTTAATGTGAAGCAACCGCACAATAAACAACATTTTGGAATGTTTGTACAGCCTAGATAAAGCTCACACTTTGCATCTTCCCACATTGCAGTAAAGTTTTCAGAATCACTCACTCGACCACTTGAGCCATTATCGTCTACGTCATCCATAAACATCCCAACTCCAATGTCACCCAACATCTCCTCCATCTCATCCCGCTCATAATCATCATCCATGTCTGGCAAATAATTCGAATGACAGATCAATACATCCGCTGACTATGTATTCGGCTCACCATGCAATACCTATCGGGTATTTCCCAGATCCATACTATTCACAAATATATAACTTTCAACTTCAGCCAACCCTATCACACACAAATTTTTACACCATTGACATGGACACTTAATGTAACTACGACTATTAGCAGAGTCCCAAGCAAAATCAATGAAGGTTCTTACTCCACGAGCATAGGCTGCATAATCCGTTCCAAGTCTATCGCCTAAACATATCCAACTTTTGTCCATTTCTAAAAAGTTCTATCTATTAGTAACACTTAATGTACATTGAAATTCAAATGCATGTTATGCTCCAATTGCCACTGCTAATTTTTATAGGGTAGTTGGTCCTATCTCATTTGAGATTATATTATCCATATTGCACATAGTCCGTCACTCTACTACTTTCCACGTCAGTAAAAAATTCGGTAGCACCTCCCCATAGTTCTCCAAGTATACATGTTCACACAAAGGGATTGTGATCTTACAAACAGTATACTCGAAGAACAGTAGAGGAAGACACCGAAACTTCATACTAAACGTGTTCAGTAAGAGTAAAAAAAATGTGCAATATAGATGATATAATCTTAAACTATCCACACTTGAGAACTCAGGAATTAGTGGACCTCTAAATGTACACTAATTCCTGAACGGGTCTAAAGTTAGATATACAATGCCACACATATTCCTTTAAAAATCAGATGAAATAATATAAGGAACAAATGTTAGAATTAGTAATGTTAAAAACATTTGGATGTCTTATATTGTTGAACTAGATAGAGATCGAAGAATATATTGGTGCACCTACCGACATACGTACACAACGAGAGGGAATGATTTTGAAGAAATGTCTAAACTTTAGTCTAATTATTTAACTGTCACAAACTTTCTGGCCTTTACAACTCTCAAGGCCAGAGAGACTTTGAGAGTCAACCAATTTGATAGATATCTCTTCGAGATCATGCTCACTCATTATATAATTTTAATTATTATTATACTTAGTGTTATCCTTCTAAGTTGTTATTTTTACAATACTATAACTAATTGATACTTATTTATTTATTAAGTTGAAATATTTGTATTTATTTATTATACTTAATTTTTTCCCTCTAAGTTGTTATTTTCACAATATTATAACTAATTGGTACTTATTTATTTATTAAGTTGAAATATTTGTATTTATTTATTATACTTAGTTTTATCCCTCTAAGTTCAACAAAATTATCTTAACATAACAAAATTTCCTTAAACAAAATTTTTAAACATATTCATTCATCAATAAATACCATAAACTCACAAAATATTCACAAAATTTATAAACAATAATCATGATATTTCTAATATATATCATAATATTTTCACAATATTGTCATAAGTCCAATTCAAAAACAATAATCACAACATTTAAAATTCAAGACACAATATTTTCACAAAATTCTCACAACAAAATTATCTAAACCTCACAATAATCCCTTTCACAATATTCATAAACATTTGTATTCATCAATAAATATAATAAACTCACAAAATATAATTATACTTAATAAACAATAATCACAACATTTCAAATCCATATCACAATATTTTCACAATATTCCCATAAGTCCAATTCATAAACAATAATAACAATATTTAAAATATGAGACACAATATTTTTACAATATTCCCACAACAAAATTATCTAAACCTCACAATATTCCTTTTCATAATATTCATAAACATTTATATTCATCAATAAATACAATAAACTCACAAAATATAATTATACTTAATAAACAATAATCACAACATTTCAAATCCATATTACAATATTTTAATATTTTCACAACAAAATTATCTAAACCTCAAACAATATTCATCAACAAACACCATAAACTCACAAATATATTCACAAAATTCATAAACAATAATTATAATATTTCTAATCCATATTTTCATATTTTCATAAGATTCTCACAACAAAATTCATAAACATATATAACTAAAGTTTAGAAATATACCTAGCACTTTTTAATATCCACTTAGAAATTATAAGCTTTCAAGTTGCCAAAATAACCAATCCTTAAAAAAAAAAAAAAAAAAAAAAAAAAAAAAAAAAAAAAAAAAAAAAAAAAAAAAAAAAAAAAAAAAAAAAAAAAAAAA
>QEOT01006701.1:0-17613 GCA_003123785.1 Pterocarya stenoptera
CTTCGAGGACATGCCATCGTTCCTATGCAGTTAGTTGCACGCGTTCCTGCTGCCTTATTCTATTGGCCACTGATTCAGCTTGCTGGTGCAGCAACAGACAACATCTCATTAGGCATTGCTGTAGGAAGCAAAGGAAGAGGAAACCTCCCTGGTGCCACATCAGATATTCGGGCTACCCTTCTGTTACTTCTAATTGGTAAATGCACTGCAGATCCTGCTGCATTCCAAGAAGTTGGTGGAGAAGAATTTTTCAGGTGATTTTATTTATTTATCTTTTTGGTTGCTATAACATATTTCCTTTTCTTTATGCACGAATTTTAATATGTCAATGCACTTTTGGTTTTTGGCAGGGAACTTTTAGATGATACAGATTCAAGGGTGGCATATTACTCCTCAGCATTTCTTTTAAAGGCAAGAGCACTTTCTTTTTCTTTTTTCCCACCGACAAACATGCATAGGTTAGTGATTAAAGTTTAATTCTTTTCTAACTCATTTAAGTTTGGAACTTCAGCAAATGATGACAGAAAAACCTGAAGAGTACCAGCACATGCTTCAGAGTCTTGTTGTTAGAGCTCAGCAGGTATAGCCTTATCCAGTGAAGTTCAAATTATGTTATTAAGAACACTGATAGTTTGAGAATACAATATTTCCTCTCTCCCATATGTATAGTCTCCTTTTGTAAACAAAAATTTAAGAAACTAGCATTATATGCATTCTTCTTGCTTATTCATTATGAGATTTCCAATTACTCAAAAGTCAAAAAGTGCTTTACCTCTTATATGCTATATGTGAAGACCAATGGATATTATGAAAAATTAAATCAAAATAGCCTTTGACTTTTGACAAGGAATAAGTATTTTGGAATGTCCACGCACACACATGCACACACACACATTTTTTTTATTTATAAGTAAACGATATTATTAATAAGGATAGGCATAACCCAAGTATACAAGATGATATACAAGAGATAAGACCTATCTAGGTCAAGGTAGAGGAAACAAGAAAATCATGAAAATTTAGGCCATTAAAATCTAAAGCTATGGCCCATAGAAATAAATTACGTAAAAATAACGCTCGAAGTTCCTCGGCTGACCGCTCCTTGTTTTCAAAAGTCCGATCATTACATTCTTGCCAAATGCACCACATGATACAGCTCAGGATCATCTTCCACACCTCCTTAATTTGTGGAGCACCTCTCGAGAGAGTCCAGCTAGCCAATAGCTCAACCATTGTTTCAGGCATTACAAACGAAACTCCACCCGACTAAACGCTTCAGTCCATAAGGCTCTAGCTGTCTCACAATGTAACAAGAGATGTTCTACTGTCTCGCCAGATTGCTTACACATACAACACCAATCTAGGATGATGACCTTGCGCTTCCTCAGGTTATTGGTAGTCAAAATCTTCCCCAGGGCTGCTGTCCAAGTAAAGAAGGCCACTTTAGGAGGCCCTTATTCCTCCAAATTCTCCTCCATGGAAACTAGATGTTTGGTGAAAGAGTAAGGGACTTGTAGAAAGAGTGAACCGAGAAAGCACCCTTACCTGCCGGTGTCCACCATAGCCTATAAGCTTGTTGTCCATTCAGCACCACAAAATATAATAGGCTGAAGAAAGCCTCAAAGCTGTCCACTTTCCAATCTTGCGCCGCTCTACTAAACATGACATTCCACTGGACTTGGTCCCCTGAGTGAAGCATGAGGTCTGCTACTGAGGCTTCTTGATCACGTGCCACTCAAAATATAGCTGGAAAGGAGTCCTTTAAGGCCTCGTCCCCACACCATTTATCCCTCCAAAACTTTATCTAGGAACCCTCGCCCAATATTAATTGGAGTGGCGGTTAAACACCCCCCACCCACGCCTGATGTGCTTCCAAACCCCTACTCCATTAGCCCCACTTACCCCACCGGTACACCAACCACCCCACAAGCTTCCATATTTACAATCAACCACCAATTTTCATAGGGCTTTTGGTTCCATGTTATACCTTCATAACCACTTCCTTAATAGGGCCCGATTGAATGTTCTAAAATTCTTTATACCCAACGCACCTGACGACAGCGGCCTGCCCACCTTATCCCAACTGACTAGGTGGCATTTGAATTCGTCCCCCAACCAACTCCATAAGAAGTCACGGTATAGTTTTTCAATCTGCCACACTAGCTAGAATAGGGAACAAAGACAAGAAATATGTAGGTAAGTTAGAAAGGGTACTCTTAATAAGAGTTAACCGACCACCCTTTGACAAGTACAATCTTTTCCACTCTGCCAGTTTCCTTTCTATCTTCTCGATGACTGTATCCCAAATGGATGAAGCCCATGAAGTAGCTCCCAAAGGTAATCCCAAATAAGTCATGGGAAGAAAGGCTACCTTACACCCAAGTATGCTAGCTAACTGCCTTGTATTGCTGACGTTCCTCATTGGCACTGACTTTGACTTATCGAAGTTCACTTTCAAGCTTGACGCTGTTTCGAAGTAGAGTAAAAGTACCTTCATTGCCTTCAATTGGTTTTGATCTGCCTCACAGAATAATAGCATATCATCTGCAAAAAGTAAATGAGACAAAAAAATAATGCTTCGATTGGGGTCACCAACCAAGAAACCAGCCACAAACCGTCGAAATCATCCTACTAAGAGCCTCCATGATAATCACAAATAAGACTCAGAGGAGTGGGCTCCCCTTCTTCTCCTCCCCAAATAGGTTTCCGCTCTCCCCAACTAACCTCCCTTCTTCGAGAGGTATGAGCTTCTGAGCTAGCCCATCAACCACAAACTTATCACTNACACCTTATCCCAACTGACTAGGTGGCATTTGAATTCGTCCCCCAACCAACTCCATAAGAAGTCACGGTATAGTTTTTCAATCTGCCACACTAGCTAGAATAGGGAACAAAGACAAGAAATATGTAGGTAAGTTAGAAAGGGTACTCTTAATAAGAGTTAACCGACCACCCTTTGACAAGTACAATCTTTTCCACTCTGCCAGTTTCCTTTCTATCTTCTCGATGACTGTATCCCAAATGGATGAAGCCCATGAAGTAGCTCCCAAAGGTAATCCCAAATAAGTCATGGGAAGAAAGGCTACCTTACACCCAAGTATGCTAGCTAACTGCCTTGTATTGCTGACGTTCCTCATTGGCACTGACTTTGACTTATCGAAGTTCACTTTCAAGCTTGACGCTGTTTCGAAGTAGAGTAAAAGTACCTTCATTGCCTTCAATTGGTTTTGATTTGCCTCACAGAATAATAGCATATCATCTGCAAAAAGTAAATGAGACAAAAAAATAATGCTTCGATTGGGGTCACCAACCAAGAAACCAGCCACAAACCGTCGAAATCATCCTACTAAGAGCCTCCATGATAATCACAAATAAGACTCAGAGGAGTGGGCTCCCCTTCTTCTCCTCCCCAAATAGGTTTCCGCTCTCCCCAACTAACCTCCCTTCTTCGAGAGGTATGAGCTTCTGAGCTAGCCCATCAACCACAAACTTATCACTGCCAGAGAGGGACAGAGCATCAGGGTGAGCATACCCACAAAATTCCCCTTCCTCCCATGGCTCAATATACTGATCCAACTGTAGCAAACGCTTGAGATAGAGCAACCACAGGCAGCTATGGAGCACACGTCGAAGGAGAAATTACCTCCTGGGTGTTCATCGGCACTGTCTGGCCGGGAACCACCACAAATACGCCACGTTGTGGTGGTGAACAGGCCAACGACCCATTTGTCACTGCTACAGGTATACCCACCGGTAGGGATGCCATTGGTAGCGCCACCCCCCCTCTTAACAAAACCTCCCGTAGGTCTTGTCTGTGAACGACCGACCTTGGAACTGACGGCCGGTGGCGATGAGTGTTGAGTAATCACTTTGGTGTCGAGAGTCTCCTCTCTGTGGACTCCTCCACTGCCGGATCCACCCTCTCCTCCACCGCCGGTGGTTCCGCAGCATGAGGCAAGACCACCCTAGTCAACGTCGATGACGGTGGCTGGAACCCACTCGACGATGGGCACGATGGGCCTGCATCACACGGATCCCGTCTCCTCCACATAAGGCCCTGCATTCGGTTGGTCTTGATTTGTCTCATTGGTTGAGGCCCACTTGGGCCCGAGCCTAAGTTTGCCTTCTAGCTGAGCCCACACATAATAGCCTTCCCACTAAAACTGCCCATTCAGTTTTCTTTGCACATACCACTGCCCAGGCCCAGGCCCAAATCCTCCCTTTTACATTCCTCAATGCACCGTATAAGCCAATCCAGTTTGACTTGCATTTCACCCATCTGTTTTCTCATGTCAGTTAGAGCATGATGCACCCCTTCCTCTTGCAGACTGATAGCGCACCTGCCACTACCATAAGAACTTTGGGCACCTACTGAACTGACGACACTTCCTACTCTATTTGTGCTTACACCTCCTCTCAGGTTGTTTGATGTGTCAGCCCTAGCACCTGCTAGGATTGCATCGAGAGTCATTGTTGTTGGAGGCCTTCCTTGTACGAACGAGAATGAGGTTGGTTCCAAACCATCGTCGTCACTGGTGGAGGGAGATGTGGTGGTCCTCCTCTCACAGCCTCCCACATAACCTCCACCAACTTCCTCCACCCCTTGCCGTCGTCATCCTCTGGTATGAAAGTAAAGTTCCGTCTACCACCACCTGTACCACCACCACCATACTCCACCAGTGCCATGTAATAGCCCGGGGAATTAGAACACCTATGCACAATGGGTACACTTGGGTAGTGAGAGTGAATAGTAGTGAAAAAGTAATAATAGAATATTGCATAATAGTAAAAAGTAATGAATAGTAGTAAAAAAATAGGTGAAAAGTAATAATAAAGTAATGAATAGTAGTGGAGTATTATGAGAATACTTGAGATATACTTGGCACCCAAAACCTAGCCAAAACTCCTATCTCCTTCCCGATGTACAGTATAGAACTCCTTTCTTCCAACCTTCAGATAGTCCTCTAAAGCCTTGGTGAACCATATTGCCGTGGCTATCCCCAAGCTCATGCCTTTCACAAATCTCCAATTCTTCTCAGTAAGATGCACATATCTACCATCTCTTTTCACCTCAAACACCTTAGATTCTATAACAACTAGTTTCGAAGGACTCATCTTCCTTCCTATTCAAGCAAATCTCACCGCCATGAATCCTAGCAGGCCAACTCACAAAAAACAAAAGGTGTAATATAGGTAGACCAAGCACATAGTATATAAAAAATTATTCAAAGAAACAACGATAAAGGAGAACAACGTAAAAGTCCGAAAGAACATACACACATATATATAGTTAATTTATAAGGTAATTTAGACTTTTAATATAGTTATGCATATGTAAGATCAGCCTAGTTAGTCCTTTTGTTGAAGAGAAACCCTGAAGTTCAGGACATAGTGGCTAAAAAAGCACTATGATACTAAAAGATTGAACATAATTATAACACTATGCATTGGTTAGGAAAATTAATTATCTTGGCAGGATGGTAATTATTGATTTGGAAGGAAAAACTCAATATTCCAATATATAAATAATGATTACATTCCCCTCTATATATAGATGATAATACTCATCTATTTTATGGATATTTACAACTTACTTAGGAAAGAATCAAAACTACCTAAAACAGAAAGCTATAAATATGGAAACTCATATCTACGGATTTGGTAACAGACTACCAAATCCCCTAAAATCATGGGATAAGAAAACATGATCTGTTAGCTGTAGATCTCCTCAATCTTAGCCCCTAACAATGCTGAAAGATCATCAAATTAAATCTCCCTATAATTCTACACTCCCCCTCAAGTTGGGCGGTAAATATTTATTAACCCTAGCTTGGAACTCAGATCATCAAACACCTTTCTCGGTAGAGCCTTGGTAAGAATGTCAGCTGTTTGAAGGCATGTATGCATGTACAACATCTTTTTTTTTTTTTTTTTTTTTAAAGAGTCAAGACCACATGTCCAAGAGTGGCCTCTCCCCAATTTTATTAATAAAAACTTCACTTGTGGCGGATGAATACTGTGGATATAACCGTAAACCCATTATTATGCAAATTCAACTAAAGCCAAAAACCTACTACAAATGCTAACAAAACAAAAAAAACCCAAATAAAAATACAATTATCTCCGTCTCAGATACGGCAAACTATTTTTATCAAGTCTTAAAAGACCTCTAGTTTCTCTTGGAAGATCAAGTGCATAATAGAACGTGCTGTTGCACCCCTTTGCACCAAGCTTTGCTAGGCTATCAGCTACAGCGTTGCATTCTCTGTAAATGTGAAAACAAGTGAAAGTAATTTCATCAAGATAGCACATAATCTCCTCCCATAAATCCTCAAGGTACCACAACCCACATCGTCTAGATACAATCCACTCAATGATTGATTTAGCATCCATTTCAATCTCAATAGCATTGATACCCATACGTCGAACATTTCACAATCCATACAACAAACCCATAACCTTAGCATAATTATTAGTACGGGAACCAATAGGGGCACAAAAACCCAAAATGAAACTACCACCATGATCCCGGATAATTCTCCCCACACCTGAAACCCCCGGATTGCCCATCGAGCAACCATTAACATTAAGTTTACACTAACCACTTTTTGGTCTTTCCCATTTCATAATTTGCTCCTTTTGAAAGTCAATTCTTGGAGGAGGAATATTTAAAGATAGTAATAACACAGCATCACTTTTACTAATAGCATTCTTTCCTTTAAATTTCAAAGCCACCCAAGACAACCAATATTTAATAGATACCCAAACCATGCCAACAGTTTCGTACATGCCATCCGGGCCTTACAACGTCTCCACCACAAACGCCATGTTATAATAATGGGGAGGAGACCAAGAATTTGTCCACGACAAGAAGATCTTTTAGCCAGTCTAAACCAACACTCTACCTTTTCTTTCCATGTCCGACCCTGTAATGAAGGCATACCTAGTTGAACACAGAATCTGCTCCATATTTGGGTCGCAAACTCTCCCATAGCAAGCACATGATTTTGGTCTTCATAGCCCCCAAAGCACAAGTCACATTTGGAGACAATATTGATACCAACTCGCCGCAACCTGTCATCTACAGAAAGACAACCATTCAAAGCTTTCCACATTAAAATAGACATTTTTTTTGGAAGAAAAGGGTGCCATATCCATTCTATCCAAGATTGAGTAGGGCTATGAGAATGAATGCATTCCCATACACTACGAGTGGAAAACTTACCATCCCCATTTGGTACCCAAATAAGAGAATCATCACTCACTTTTAAATTTTTCAATTTTTCAAGCAACACATCCGTTTTCTCCATGCCAACTAAACGTTGAAAAAGCTCAATATTCCACCCATTAGCCAGTTTACAATCAGCTAATTTAATATCCGGCAAATCCATGGCCTGGAATTCATCACGCAAAGGCCCCTCACTCCTTTATGAAATGTTGATCAATTTCCACATGTTTTGTTCTATCATGATGTACTAGATTTTCGGCAATGCTGATTGCTGACTGATTATCACAGAACATTTTCATAGGTTCTTCATCTGAAATCTTTAATTCCTTTAGCACCCTTCTTAACCATATTCCCTCATAAATGCCGTGTGCCATTGCTCGGAATTCAGCTTCTGCACTGCTCCTTGACACCACTGATTGCTTCTTACTTCTCCATGTGACCAGATTACCCCACACGTGCAGTACCCTGAAGTTGATCTTCGGTCTTGTACAGATCCTGCCCAATTTGCATCACTGAACACTTCAATATCTCTTTCTTGGTTCTTCTCAAAAAATAATCCTTTACCTGGTGTTAGTTATCTCAGGATTCTATACACAGCCTCCATGTGTTCTTCATTTGGATTATTCATGAATTGACTTACCATGCTGACAGAAAAACCAATATCTGTCGTGTGTGAGATAGGTATATTAGTTTACCCACTAATCTTTGGTATCTTCCTTTATCCACGGGTGCACAATTTTCCTTAGCTCATAGTTTGGTTGTTGGATCCATAGGAGTATCTGCCGGCTTACACCCGAGCATTTTAGTCTCTTTTAAGAGATCCAGGACATATTTTCTTTGTGAGACAGAGATTCCCTTTCTTGACCTTGCAATCTCCATGCCTAGGAAGTATTTGAGATTCCCAAGGTCCTTGATCTCAAATTTTGCAGCTAGGAAACTTTTGATGGTGCAGATTTCCTTTTCATAATCTCCTGTTAGAATTATGTCGTCCACATATACAATGCGGACATCAAGCTTTCCTGTAGGAGAGTGTTTAACAAATAGAGTATGGTCCGTCTGACATTGAGAGTAGCCATGTTTCTTAACTACCTTTGTGAATCTTTCAAACCAGGCTCTTGGAGATTGGTTGAGCCCATATAGAGATCTCCTAAGTTTACAAACTTTGTTGCATGTAGTTTGTGTCTCAAATCTTGGAGGAATTTCCATGTAAACTTCTTCAGCTAGGTCCCCATTTAGGAAGGCATTCTTGACATCTAGTTGGTGGAGAGGCCAGTCAAGGTTTACAGCCAAAGATAGTAGAACCCGAACTGTGTTTAACTTGGCTACAAGGGCAAATGTCTCCTCATAGTTGATTCCGTATGATTGGGTGAATCCCTTCGCAACCAGCCGTGCCTTGAATCGATTAACACTCCCATCTTCATTATATTTGACTGTGAAGATCCATTTATAGCCTACTGGGCATTTTCCGGCTGGTAATTCTGAGATTTCCCAGGTTCTATTTTTTTCAAGTGCATGAATTTCTTCATACACTGCTGGTTTCCACTCAGGTGAGCCGAGAGCTTCTTTTTATATTATTAGGAACTTGGATGTTGTCGAGGTTGGCAACAAATGCTTTGAACTTCGGTGACAGTCCTTCATATGACACAAATGTGTATATGGGGTGTTTTGTGCATGATCTTACACCTTTTCTCACAGCAATAGGAAAGTCACTATCATCATTAGTTTCAGGATTATAGTTACTTGATGGATCTTCACTTGATTTAGGACTTGGGTCAGACTCTTGGGTTTGCTCAAGAGATGCTTGTTGTTCCATCTTCTTTTGGTTCTTTCTCCTCCTTGAGTAGGTAATCAACTCATCATTCTTTGTTGATTGAATAGTGTCCAGATTTTGAGGTGGATTAGTAGGCGGATTGTTGGTTTGATCTTGAGAAGGAGATTTTAGGAAGTAAGGAGATTCACAGAAGAGATTTTGAGGAGGAATGGGTTCATGATTTAGTGATGGGCAGGGTTGGTCAAAATTAGGAGAGCAATGAGATGATTCTTCAATATCCCAAAGTTGGTATTCCTGGATAAAATTAGTCTCCCCCTGAATATCAGATTTGGGGAAATAAGGTTGTTGCTCAAAGAAGGTGACATCCATAGAGTGATAGAACTATTTCTTGACCGGTGAGTAGCACTTATATCCTTTTTGAGTTGGAGAGTACCCAAGGAAAATACATTTAAGAGCTCTAGGATCAAGTTTGTCCCTGTGTTGTTGATGGACATGGACAAAAGCTGAGCACCCGAAAACTTTGAATGGGATGGTTGAGATGAGACGAGTATTGGGAAATGACTCAAGAAGAATTTGATAGGGAGTTTGGAAGTTAAGAATACGAGAAGGCATCCTATTTATGAGATATGTGGCAGTGAGGATGGTTTCACCCCAAAAAAATTTTGGTACATGGGTAGAGAACATTAGGGACGAGCAACATCAAGAAGATGCCGGTTTTTTCTTTCGGCAATACCATTTTGCTAAGGAGTGTTGACACAGGAACTTTGGTGAATTATAACATGACTCAGGAGATAATCATTAAGAATGGAGTTGAAATACTCTTTGGCATTGTCAGTTTTTAGAATTTGGATTTTTGCTTGGAATTGTGTTTGGATCATGGTGTTGAAGGTTTTGAAAATCTGGTTTGCCTCTGATTTTTCTTTCATGAGGAATACCCATGTGAGTCTAGTGTGATCATCAATAAATGAAATGAACCAGCGAGAACCAGTAACATTTTTTATCCTAGAAGGACCCCATACATCACTATGAATCATGGAAAAAGGTTGAGATGTTTTGTAGGATTGGTTAGGATAAGAATTACGAATATGTTTAGAAAATTGACAGATCTCACATTGAAACTCATGTGGATTTTTATTATGGAATAATGAAGGAAACAACTTCTCAAGATACAAGAAATTTGGATGAACTAACCTATAGTGCCACAACATAATTGCACTATCATTATTAGACCGACTCACAGACAAAGAAATAGGATTACTGGACACTGAACAATCAGATTGGTGAGTTGCTCCTTGAGGAGGATCATTAACCTCTAGAAGATAGAGCCCCGAACACATCTTAGCACTGCCAATCATCTTTCCCGAGTCCAAGACCTGAAATTCACACAGATTTGAGCCAAATTTAGTATAGTTGAGATCCCTAGTGAGTTTACTAATGGACAGTAAATTGCAATTTAATTTTGGCACAAGGAGAACTGAATCAAGAGTGATGTTCTTTGAAACTCTAACAGAACCTGTACCAGCCACCTTTGAGAGTGAACCATCGGCTATTCTCACAGTTAAATTTTTATAGCATGGATTGTAAGTGGAAAAAAGCTTCTCATCTCCAGTCATATGATCAGATGCTCCTGAGTCTATAATCCATGGGCTTAGCTTCTCCTTTTTAACATTTAGAGCACTCAAAAAATTACCTTTTTGTGCCAAGGAACCGGTACCAACCACAGTGGGGGCAGGTGCAGGCAAGGATTGGCTGAACAATTTCTGTAAGACTTCTATCTGTTCCTTGCTGAAGGGAGTGGGTTCGGGTGATGGTTTTTCATCCATGGAGACGAGGTTGCCCCGTCCTTCTTTGTCATTGGCAAACCGGGAAGGCTTCCAGTTTGCAGGTTTACCGTGAATCTTCTAACAGGTGTCCTTGGTGTGACCAGGATGTCGGCAATGATCACACCATGGTCGCCCTTTCTTTGATCTGTGATCATTGTTGTTGGATGGATTTTCTCTAACTGCAAGCGCTGAGCTCTTAGGATTTGTCACAGAATCTTGAGAGCCCATCATGATCTTCTTTCGACTTTCTTTCTCCGAACTTCTGAAAATGCTTCCCTGATATTTAGTAGTGGTTTGGATCCTAAGATTCTTCCTCGTACTTCATCGAGATTCTTACTTAATCCAATCAAAAATTTGTATATTCTTTTCTGTTCAATAATCAGTCTATACCTGATTCCATCATCTGGACAGCTCCAATTGTGCTCCTCGAACAAGTCCAGTTGCTGCCAGTAGCGATTGAGTGTGTTGAAGTACTAAGTCACCGTTAACTCTCCTTGGCAGAAGTCATAGAGAACACTCTCCACCTCGAACAATTCCGACGTATTCTCATTGTTAGAATAAGTTTCCTTGGCAGTGTCCCAAATCTCCTTTGCTGTTCCATAGAGAAGAAAATTTTCTCCAATATCATTTGTCATGGAATTAATGAGCCATGACATGACCATATTATTTTCAGCATTCCAGACTTTGAACTTTTCATCCGTCTTGTTCGGTTTGGCAGCAACTCCTTTGAGATAATCGTCTTTGCCCTTTCCGCATATGAACATCGTTACGGAATGGGACCATTGGAGATAGTTGTTCCCATTCAGTTTGTGTCCTGTAATGGGCATGAGGTTACTATCTGCACTACTTTTGCTGGTAGCCATGGCTTCCTGATTGGAGGTGATTTGGGAAACGGTAGCAATTGAATCATGTTTCCCGTATTTGGTCATATGAGGGAATTAGGGTTCAGAGAATGCTCTGATACCATATTGATTTGGAAGGAAAAACTCAATATTCCAATATATAAATAATGATTACATTCCCCTCTGTATATAGATGATAATACTCATCTATTTTAGGGATATTTACAACTTACTTAGGAAAGAATCAAAACTACCTAAAGCAGAAAGCTATAAATATTGAAACTCATATCTACGGATTTGGTAACAGACTACCAAATCCCCTAAAATCATGGGATAAGAAAACATGATCTGTTAGCTGTAGATCTCCTCAATCTTAGCCCCTAACAATGCTGACAGATCATCAAATTAGATCTCCCTATAATTCTACAGTAATGAACTGATTAATTCCTGGAATTTTGGTCTTCTCTGAATCTATTTCCTTTTGTATTGACCTTCTATTCGGCCACGTGGACATGGAATCCCTTGAGAATAATTCTATGCACTTAATAGTGTTTTGGATGAGCAGCAAACCTGCTAACCTGTTTTGTTGTGAACTCAATTGGGCATTCTCCATATATACTTGGGGAACAATCTTCTTGTGAATTGTCTATCCCTGTTTTTTAGATATAGCTTTGGTCGTATGTGTGTATCATTTGGACGTATTAGTGAATTATTTTATTTTAATCAGATCTGTCTGTTACAATTTGGCGTTGCTAGAAAATTGTGTATAGTAACTCTTCAAATTCACTGGAATCTACATGTGATAGGAAAATTATGCCAATTTATTCTCATTTGATATCTAACGATTGCATATTTCTCACTAGGGATGAATCTAGTTTTACATTAGTAATTGGAACTGGTAAGATATTGTCTATGGAAACTCAGTGTCAACAGATTCAAATCTGTTTACTCCTGATGAAGAATTCAACTCTTCATCCTCACACCACACACCACACAATTTTTTTAATTTTTTTTCTCTTACCAAATGTGTGGTGTATGGATGAGGAGTAGAACAACTCAATTAGTTTAGGAAGAATAAATCCAAAAAAAATTAAAGAAAAATTAAAAAAGATAAAAAGAATAAAAATAAGTTTGGTGGGTGAGGATGAGGAGTAGCAAAACTCATTCCCGATATGCTGGGTTTTATTTCTCTCTATCCCCATGATTGTCTGAAAGCTATTAATTGGATACTGGAGTTGCATGTCCCTTAAATATTTGCTTTCCGTTCCTGATGTTCAGAGCAACAATGAAAAGCTGTTGGAGAATCCATATCTTCAGATGCGTGGCATACTTCAGCTAGCAAATGATTTTGGATCTGGGTTGTAATCTGATGAGGTGGTTTTGTGGAACTTCATATTTCTTGGCGTGGAGACACTGCTATTGATGTCACCATTAATAATTCTCATGCTCTTTCAGCGCCTTCCATTATTTCTGTAACTGGGATATGCTTGATTTCATAAGTGTGCAAAAGTAATTTTGAACCTGATCCTAGAGAATTCTTTCTGGAGTCTATTTAATGCTTCAAGAATCAGGCGTTAATGTCCACAGATTTTTATGCAGAGATTACTGCAAAATGGTGAGCCACATTGATTTCTGCTTCTCATATGGATATACAATACTTTCATGTCATGAATTAATTCAGGGACCCCTCCTTTTGCTAAAGATATTAAATTTGATGTGCAGATGATGTTTAGGAATGGAGGCACGGCATTAAATGTTAGAGCAGTTGTCCTGGAAATTTTTTTGAGCGATTGGTTCATTGACATATCTACTTATCAATCTGCCAATATATGTTACATCAAGAGCTTGATGTATCTTCAGGTACTGCCATCTGTACTCAAACTGTAATTAACTAGTCATTAATGTGGATTTACTCGGACAATTAGACAACCACCCTGTATACTGTAAGCAAATGTGCCCTGACATCCTATGTGCACTCTTCCTTTTTAGCTCAAACTCTTCTATATGTCACTGGAACTTAAATCAGTTTGAACTATTCAGCATTTGTCTTTCCAGAGTTGAGGGTTTGTTCACTCCTCTTGCACTTAAAACATGAGATCAATTTTTTTCACACATACAATCAAATTGATTATTACATTCGAGCCAAATGATATAAGGTTCTTTTGTTATTTACTTGTTCAAAAATTGTTTTCAAGGTATGAAGTAAGCGTCGAAAACTTTATGGTCACGTTGTCATTTGTATGTGCTGAGATATTTCCAATATTTTTGTGAAGCAGTGGATGTACAACGCAATCACTGGAGACTTTCTGGAAATTTTTGGAAGAGTACTTGTACAGAATCAGATTTCCTCCGAGCCTTATTATTTTTGTCAATGTTGAAGGCGACCTTTATTTTTTTTATTTTTTTTAATTGGGCATCCTGAGGTAATGTCTCAAATATCCTATATCTTGGAGGTTGATCACCTTGCTCCAGATCCTGTATTTTCTAGTGGATAGGACAATGATGCATGAAGGTAGATTGGCTGACTCACATGAGACTATCGGGTCCACCGTCGGCATCACGGAGTGTCTGTTTTTTAGGGGCATCTCCTAAGCCTGCCTAATATATTCTTTTGATCTTTTTATTTATTTATTTGACTTTGTACATGTGATCTGTACTCATATTTCTTTTTAATTTTTTCCTCCTAATCCCTGGCGATTGTTGTAAAGTAGCCGCTGAGAAATTTGCTTCATGTATGATTTTAAGTTTTGAAGGTTCATTGGCTGTAGAAAAATTTTGATCAGATGTATATCAGTGTTTGATTTTTCATATAAAGTTATAAACACGGTTTGTTAGCCCTTTAAACTTTTATTTGTTTTAGGTGTCTACAAATTACAACAATAGTGGGAGTGTGTGTATATATATCATGAGAAATGATAAACTAACCACTATTTCACAATTACTTGACAACTATCTAATAAAGTATTGGTTTTCAAAGTTCTTCTTTTTGACGTTTGTTTTAATTTGTTGGATTTGAATCTCAAAATAATATTAATTTATGATAGAAGTTGTAAATGAACTGTGAATTAGTGGTTGTTGTATCAGTCCTCTTTCTATAAAGCGTAAAAGGGTGGTTTGGACATATCCCGCCTAAATGTTATCGTGGGTAATCTTCTAGTTATCAAGCTGTGATTCATGTACTAGCGTATTCAATGAGAAACAGGAGCGCTAAACCCAGCCCACATGTCTGAAATGCCCGCTAAACCCAACTTGTCGAGTTGAAGGCAGTGATAATTCTCGTCTTCGAAAATAGACCGGCTTTCAACCGGAGGCAATAGGGTGGTAAGAAACATGATAGGTCCGAATCCTTTAAACTTAGAAAAAGGAAAACGGAAGATTGGATTCGGCCCTATCCCTATAACCAGATCCAAGAGAGTATGGCGGGTCAAAAGGAAATCAGGGTTATTTGAAACGGGGTCTACATCGGGTATTGGCGTAGAGACACTAGTAATGGAATGTCACTCACCTCGTGTAACACATGATAGATCGATAGTTGGTTTTACACCTTTGGTCCTAGAAGAAAACATGGCTCCGTCAGAGTTGAAGGAAAATGGTGTATTGTCAAGGCCTGTAGGAGATGTAGGATCCACTATCACCCCAAAGGTGAAGGGACTTGTTGTCACCCCAGAATCTCCAATGGGGACCCCGACACCATTAGAGAGAACCAATGGAGATATTGGAGAATCAATGGATTTGATGTTGGTGCCTTATGTAGAGGAATGTCTAGAGTTAGGAGTGCATCTAGATACTGTGGCTCCCCTGGTCTCTCTTCTTCCAATAGCGGATTGGATTTTGCCTAAAGTTAATGAGATTCAGCAGTTTTTGGGAATTTCACATGGAGGATGTGAAGACCAATTTAAAGAACTAATTACTGCGATCGAGGCAAGCCGCACGCTTGAAACCAAATCAAGTTTCAAGAAAAACAGGGANGCCTTACGTAGAGGAATATCTAGAGTCGGGAGTGCAGTTAGATACTGTGGCTCCCCTGGTCTCTCTTCCTCCAATAGCGGATTGGATTTTGCCTAAAGTTATTGAGATTCAACAGTTTGTGGGAATTACACATGGAGGATGTGAAGACCAATTTAAAGAATTAATTACTGCGATCGAGGCAAGCTGCAAATTGAAAACAAATCAAGTTTCAAGAAAAACAGGGAGTTACAGCGTCTTTTTTCGACAATCAACTACGACGCTAAGGGTGGTAGCTCATCTAGAGGAAAGTCTAAAGGGAGGGCATTGTGAAGACGGGGGAGGGGGGAATCAAGNAAGGCAATTTCGTTAAGTGATATTATAAATTGGCAAGCCTATGACTTCATACGACTTCAAGGCTGCCTCACTCGTGCATGAGTACTAGACTACAGAAGCTGATTTTTGGGTTTTCAACCCAAACAAATTCTCAAATAATTTAGGTGCCATAGGAGGAAGATCCATGGACTGAGGAGCCATAAAATTGACAATCTTTTCATGAACATGGTACCTGCAAAATTATAGTGCTTGTGAACAATTATGTTCGGATATGCATTAATTTAGGGATTTACATGGCAGCAACCCAAAGTAGTATCGTCAAAGGATAAGTTACCTTATTTTACGACTCTTCGAGGCCTTCCGATCAACCATCTTTCTCTTCTTAGTTTGCAACCTTTTCAAAGCATAAAAGGCTGAGTCTGCATGTAATATTGAAGAGTCAAAATCAGGAGTCAATCACTGATTATCTAGCAAGTAATTGTCCTTTAAATAACTATGAGACAGGTATGGAACCGATGCTCTCCAAGAACCAAGTTCAACTTGAAAAAGCACAGCAATTTTTTAGCAAAAAGAGGAGGTATCCATAAATTTTCGGTTGCAAGTCCACTTTCTTATCCAAAGCAGTGCTGTAACTGGCAGTACTGTAGAGCTGGCATGTATTTGCAATTTTGCATATGTTGCAATTTTGTAGAGAATGAGTTCAATTACATGCCGTCATATTTTATCTCCTTAAGACTGAGACTCTCTCCGTACGTAAGACCCTAAGGAAACCGCCGCCACCCTTGCCGGCGAGTGACCTCTCTCCGACGTCACAGATAAAGCCGACGGGCTCCAGCGACTTCGCTGAGGGCCTCCCGGCGTCGATCCTGAGGAGAGAGAAACCACCACAAAGCTCGAAAACTCTTCAGAAACCAGATCTGCCGCCATCCACCCTTGCCGGCGAGAGACACCACACCGTCGGCACAGATAAAGCCGACGGACCTCGGCGACTCCGCTGAGGGTCGTCAGGCATCGGTTCAACCTCCGGCGTCCTAGATCTTGTTGCTTGTGTCTCTCAGAGTACTCCGGCGATCCTTCTGAGCTCCGTTGGTCGTGCCGTCGACTCAGAAGGCTCCGGCGAGTACTCCAGCATCTCTTGTGAGTACGATTTGCAGCTGGAGTCCAAGAAAACTCTACTGCCTGCAGGGAGCACGAACTGGTCTCTGCAGTGCTTGCAGCTCCCAACGGGCTTCTGATCTAGTTTCTGAGATGACAAATGATTGTTGAAGAAGGAGAGTGGGTCAGTAAGGGTTCTTCTATGGAGTTGGTCATAGAATTTAAATCTTTTACATTGGTGAAGGAGGGGGGCATGTTGGCCATTACTGAAAGGAGTATGAGGGTGATATCTAAATTGGTTCTGGGCTCAACAACAGTACAATGGCTGGCCAAGGCCATGGAAGAGTGCACAAAGGATAAGAAACAAGATTTCTTCTCCACTATCCGGGAAGGTCGACGCAGTTTCACGGTGCATCGTTGCTCGAATGCTCAAGGACGTTATATGGCGGTGGAGGAGTATGGTGGTGGGGGAAGGAGGAATTTTATTTTCATTCCTGAAGAGGGGGGCAGTGGCTGGAAAAGGATGGGGGAGGTGCTGCATCATTTTTCTTTCGACAAGAGAGGGAGTGAAGG
>QEOT01006701.1:17898-34927 GCA_003123785.1 Pterocarya stenoptera
ACCATTAGAGAGAACTAATGGAGATACTGGAGAATCAATGGATTTGACGTTGGTGCCTTACGTAGAGGAATATCTAGAGTCGGGAGTGCAGTTAGATACTGTGGCTCCCCTGGTCTCTCTTCCTCCAATAGCGGATTGGATTTTGCCTAAAGTTATTGAGATTCAACAGTTTGTGGGAATTACACATGGAGGATGTGAAGACCAATTTAAAGAATTAATTACTGCGATCGAGGCAAGCTGCAAATTGAAAACAAATCAAGTTTCAAGAAAAACAGGGAGTTACAGCGTCTTTTTTCGACAATCAACTACGACGCTAAGGGTGGTAGCTCATCTAGAGGAAAGTCTAAAGGGAGGGCATTGTGAAGACGGGGGAGGGGGGAATCAAGGTGTTAGGGTTGGTGTTCAGGTAGAGTTTTAGTTCTACGGGAAGCTAGGGGTTGGGTCGGGTCTGATGTATTTTGGGTGGTTTTTTTGGGCTTTTTGGGTCTTTAGGGGCTTGTTGGGTCTTTTTGGGCAAGGTGTTTTCTTGTATACTTTCAGTGTACTTGGTTTCTCCTTTTGATATATAAAATTTTTTACTTATCAAAAAAAAATTAACTGGAATGTCTAGCATGGAACATGGAATATTGAAATAAATTTTTTTTCTTTTTTGGATTAAAAAAAAAAACCAAAACAGAAGAAACTGATGTCACAATGCAAATACGCAATCAAACTTCCATGGTATGTTCATAGCATAAAAAGTCATAAACTGGGTCGAAGTACAAAAAAGTGGATATGCAAACTTTTTTTGGTAAG
Source organism: Pterocarya stenoptera (assembly GCA_003123785.1). Taxonomy (NCBI): domain Eukaryota; kingdom Viridiplantae; phylum Streptophyta; class Magnoliopsida; order Fagales; family Juglandaceae; genus Pterocarya; species Pterocarya stenoptera. Next base: position 18,694 of record QEOT01006701.1, read on the forward strand.
TGGATATGCAAACTACAAGATGCCACAATATCTTACCAGATGATGTTGGGTCAATCATCTCAAAGAATTCCTTCAATAATTGCTGGTAAAATTCAGTGTCGTCTAGAAGTTCAGGGTCACCATCGGGTTGTACTTCCTAATCAAAGTAAAAGGATTTAATAAACATCAAATTGTCACTAGGAAATCTGAACTTCAGTATTCCTCTTATTAAAAAAATGTCATTTTATTTAGAGCAATGCTATTTTTTTCTTGGATTTGTCATTCTCTGCCACACCGACAGACGTGATGTATTTAAGTGATACAAAATACAGAATGAGAACTTTGTTTCTCTTTTATTTCTGTCATGCATGAATAAGAATGCAACATATCTAATATTGGGGTCATCATTCACTAATGCTGGCAAGATTTTCAGCCATCCAGGATACAGGATGTCCATCAGCAAGTGCTTCTTGATCAATGTAGAATAATATAAAAAGAATTTGTGTGATGAGGTTGGAGGAGGTGGTCTCGGTACACCCAAAAAAATTAATATGATTATGGTCCCATTTCCACGAAGGGCCATTCCAGGCAATGAATGTAATTTGAGAATGGGCCATTTGCAATTTGTTAAATATACAAGCACAGCAGAGAGATTTATGTCAACAGTATTTGGCAACTTAAACTTCACTTTCAGATGGGGTCCTAGAATTAAAATGAAAACTAAATAATTAACTCAACTACGTGAAAATTAGGTTACCTCTCTCTCAGAATTATGCTCCCTTCCAAGACCCTGCCATCAACATGTCAGGTATTAGAATATGAGCAGAAGAAGTATATGAATACCTTGTTCATTTAGTCTACATGTGCGTGTGAGCCAAAATGTGGGTGCGTGTAGACATACATTACCTCTCAAGTCATATGGAAAAGAGAAGATTGTCTTACACTCCCAAATATGCCGACTGTTGAGTTCCTCAGTTGCATCTGCTTGATCATTCTACTTGGATCTCTCATATAGGCAGCAACTTGCTCACTAATATTCTGTTGCAAGAGAAGGATTGAGTTAGAAAATTGTTCATCTAACAGGGCAGTATGGTTGCCAGTCCACTCATGGGGCCTAACCTGGTTAAAAGCATGCAATTTGGCTTTCATGGCAGCAGCACCGGTTGTCACCTGTGTCTTCCTCTGCCATTTATCTATTGACTTGTCTCTGAAGGAAGCTATCCTACAAGATACAAGCACGAATACACTCAAGTAACTTGAAACACACAAGTTAAGAAATTAAACCCATAAGAATGGTTTAATACATGCAAAGCTGACATTTGATATTTTTTTTTATAAGTAATGGTATATAAAAATATGTAGATCATAGGGGAAAATGTTATATACTGCACCCTCATCCCAATTCTATCCTACCACATTGATGTGACATTAATCATCAGCCTTTAAATTAATTGTTTAAAAGAATAGCCAAACAAATGGTTGATGGGTAATGCCACATCAGCATAATGTAATGGGAGTAAGATGTGAGCGTAGTATATAGCATAAATCATATCATAAACTACAATTTAATATATATATATGCAAAACTGAAATGCAATAAAGCATGCAAGGCAAGTTATCAAAGCAGGAAAGATGTGTACTTAAGGTGGAATATTAGTATTACCAAAGCATATGAGTATTACATTACCAAGATTCAGGTAAAAGGAAGTTTGAAGAACCTCCATAGCATTGACTAAATTAGATGGGATATTCAAAACACAGTATTTAACATGCGAGGGCTGGCTAGAGTAGGAGATGATCAAAGTACCTCATCTGCATCTGAGAAACCCTTGACCAATCTTCATCCCCTTCAACACTCGAGTTCATAGCAGTTTCTGAGATCTTGGATGATCTTCCAAAATTACCTTTAAGAGAAGAGTGTTATGATAAGCAAGCCATAACAACAATTTTTAAAGCATATAGATTATCAAACAATGAACCACAGATTTATCTTCAACACTAAAAACTCCAATAAAATTACGCTAGTTTAGTAACACAATCTATTGGTGTTTCTACAATCAGGTCATCATTTATCATTGCACAAGAATGCTAGAAATATCAGAACCCTAAAATAGTTTTTTAGGTAAAACGTTATTCAAGATGCCTAACTTGAGAAAAGTTGAAATTATAACAACTAACACTTGGTAGAGGATAAAGAATCTGGAAAATGGCAACAAATTGAATAAACAATGGGAGGTGTATAGATCATGGAATAGTAAAAAAGAGGAAAAACTTATCCATACCATCTGTGGGTTGAACAATAGAAGGATTCTTCTCAAGCAAAGCCTGTCGCAACAGAAATACAACAAGATGAATAGAGAAAATTGAGTGTCAATGCCTAATTTATATAGTGAAAACAAAGCATTCACTGCTGATAATATTCTTTGAAGGTAATTGAACAGGGTATCAAGAGACACAGTAGGCATAACAACTTTCCAGAACATTCATACCTCTTGTAATCCCAATAGAGAATCTAAAGTCTTCTTAGATGAGGTAATCAGGTTTGAATATGCTACATTGACATCCTCATCTGAATCACAGAATGAAGACCTAACTGGCTCCTGTAGCCAGCACATCATGTTTAGCCAGTATGTTTGGATATAAGAAAGACCCAGAGTCAAGGTAAACAAGAGTTAAGTTCCAAAAAAGACCTGGGGTAATCTATTTGAACTTGAGAACGCTTTCTGAAGTAAGAATCTGAATTCCAGAGTTTTGTCCCAGAGAGCCTTCAGGGAAAAGGGGAACGGAGAGATTGTCAATGCAGTGAAGAACATGCACATATACGAAAAAAATTACATGGCAAGGGAATGAATATCATTTGCTGAATCCATAGAATCCATATAACTTATTTTATGGCTTTAGCAATAGAATTCCGAGTATAAAAACAGCACCCACACCTTTTGGTTCTTCACTGCCTGACCCTTAAGAAGATCTTCATCCTTGTGACGCTTCATATCCTTTAGAATATCTCTGAATGAAAATCAAAACTTAAAAAATAATACAATAGCATATATTTGTATATATACAAGGACAGGTATGTCCTCAAGTGCCTGTGTACATATAATTTGTGTGAAATTGATCCTGTCCGTGTCACCAATATTCTGGAAAAGTTGTCCGACAAATCAAAGAATAAATCAAACTCGCATCCAGCAGCCCAGAACAATGTTTCTACGCTGGTAAAGAAATCAAGTGCATAACCCCATACGGAAAACAAAAAAGAGTCTTACAGCTCCTGGCGCTGAAGTGCCTTGTACTCTTTCTCAAGCTCTTCCATCTCCGCATCTCTACCAATACCTTGCCCTTCATCTTCCTCTCCATCTTCGTCGTCGTCGTCGTCGTCGTCTTCTTCTTCTTCATGCTAAAAGGAGTACCAAGAACCATAAATAGAGCATAACCCCCCCGCCCCCAAAAAAAAAAAAACATAACAAAGACCAGCCATTGTTAAAAAATATTTGCTCACAGTTAGGTTCTCGCTATCCATGCCATCATCGTAATCTTCGAAATCACTGTCGCTGTCTTGCGCTTTCTTCAACCGCTTCGAAGGTCCCATCTTGAAAACTCTAACAAATTCAAAGATCCAAATATATGTTACACTCCAAGACCACCGTCGACAGGGGTTACCAGGGCGTTGCCAGAGATGGTTTTGAACGAATTCCAGTTCCTGCACTCGAAGACGAATCCCGATGTAAAGCTAGGGTTTTGATGGCAAAATCTCCAGAGAAAGGGGAAAGTCAAAGAAAAACCAAAACTCGCGATGCGAGGGGTCCAAACTCAGAGGGATTCGGGATTCAGTTTCGAGTGGATTGGAAATTCTACAGAGAGCGAGATATATAGAGATGCGAAGGAGAGGAGAGGAGAGTTTACCGTTCGGGCTTCACTTGTGCGAGAGGCAGAGACTGTTCGGGCTTCACAGAGAGAGATGTTGAGTGTTCTCCCTTATGCAAAATCAATACAACAACCAATTTCTCTCCTTCTCTCTCTCTATCTCTTCTCTCCCTTTCTGGAGGTACTCACCCTCGAAGTGAGCTTGGCATTTCTTCCATATACAGCAGTGTAACAATATATGTATATAGATCAAAACACTTCCTCTCAGACAATGTTTCGTAATTTGACTGCAAAAGGAAGTTTTCCCTAATTTGATTATCAAAACAACCAAACTAAAAACAAAAAAATAACCTTGCAAGAAGAAGAAGAAAGAAGAAAGTAAACTCGTTTAGCCCAGACTAGGGCATTTGGAGAAAAACCCTAGCTCCTGTAAGACGAAGTTGAGGATAGTAGTTTGGGCTGGGCTTGATCATAGTTTGGGCTCATTATCATCTCATCCATGATACGCAAGACGAAAGAAAATGTATAGCCCAACTCTGAAATATAAGTGCATCATGGCCTCTTTATATGAACTTTCTGTATATTTATGTTCGGAGAAGTGTTGAATAAATTAATATGATTTTATATGGTTAGGTTAAATTATAAAATTATTATAATTTAATGTTATTAGTAAAATATATTTTTATATTTTAATATTTTATTACCATGAACATAAGGAGCGCGTGTTTTAAGCTCAAATATGAGCACGTGAGAACGACGAAGCTCAATCTTGAAGGCTTTCACTGAAGAATGGAATCCCGAAAGTTTGTGTGAGATGGAGAGAGTATCCGATGATTGTAGAGAAGTGCGTGGTCGGTCGAGCAGAAACAATGTGACACGCACGAATGCAATCATGGGACCACGTGGCCTAAAGTAACATGCTAGTGCACGTGAAACCTTGCATGTTCCCCACGTGACCTCCACTCTTCCTTGTCCCCACAAATCTCTTCCCATCCAACTCAAAATAGAGCATGCTCTATTTATGCTCTATCTCGGCTAAAGCTGGCCTCAAAGTCGGACCGAAAGTTGTAACCAAATTACGTCTAATTACATCTTGGTTTCTTTCAACGTAAATAAGTTCATCCTTAGAAAATTTGAGATGGATAATAAATAATTGAGCTTCGAGGTCAATCTAATATAAAAGGAGACCTAAAAGGGAAATTTACTTAATTTTGCTGATCTCACTTTTTTTTTTTAAAGAAAACATATTTATGGTTCAAATTCAAAACTTCTGTTTGAATATCAAGTGAAATCACCATTCGTTTTAAAAATTTAAACTGAACAGAAAATATAAACATTAGGTCCATTTAGACCCTTATAAATCTCATAATATCTGAAAATGATAATAAAATAATTTGTAAATAGTAGTGAAATAATTTGAGTTAAAATATTTTATTAGATTTTAAGAAATAAGAAAATAAGTTGAATAAAAATATTTTAAAAATTTTAAAAATATTTTAATATAATTTTTATTTTAAAATTAAAAAAATTATATTATTTTTTATGTTTTATTTAAAAATTTAAAAAAGTATATTAGATTTTGTATTTAGATAATAATTAAATAATTATTAGATGAAATATTTGATACCTTGAAATTGAAATATATTTTATGTAAAGTGATATTTGAAAAGTAAATATCTCTAATATATATATATATATGAGATTATCTCAATTTTTAAGCTTATTTTTAAATTATTTATATTATATTTTTAATGTATTATCTAATTAATACGTAAATATTATAAGATTTATTTATTTTTAATTGAGATTTTAGGAATATTTTTCAGCTTTCAAGGTTTCATTCTCTAGATGATACAAAGCGCGTGAAGCTACGAGAGCGGAGACCCATTTGAAGTTGGTAGTCAAGGGTCAACGAGCGACAAAGCCGCTTTCTAACAGATAGTGGTAATAAAAGCTGAGACAACGACAGTTCAAAAGACTCTCTCTCTCTCTCTATATTTTTAACCACGGTTAAATTTAGTATCAACCATGATTAAATCCAGCAGGCTAAGGCTAATAAGCAAAGCCAATTATTAACTCATTACTTTTGGCAAAGCCAATTTTATTTTCGTTGTGCCAATGGCCTATCTGACGAGAATCATCATTAAATCTATGCCCTTTATTGTGTCTCTCTCTACCTATATATATATAGTACCATCCATCATTCCCACTGCTACAGCAGAGAGAGAGAGAGAGAGGGGCTGTGGACATCACTCCACCCTGCCAAAGTTTCAGTAATTTTCCTACCCTTCTTTTTGGTTTTGCTTTCTCAGAATTCAAACGCTACGCCTATTATTTACCGGAAGAAAACAGAGCAGCTTGGTGGGTTTTGTTAGAGAGAGAGAGAGTTTGGACGTTGTGTTGATGGGAGAAATTAGAGAGAAAATGGGTGAGAAAGACGATGGGTTGGGGTTAGGTTTGGGGTTGGGATTGGGTTTGGGCTTAGGGTGTGATGGGAGTCGAAGTTCTGTGAAAGTGAGTCTCATGCACAACCCTTCACAGTTGGTGCAGAAACACAGGGGTTCTTGGAATGAGATGTTTCAGTTACCTGGTAAGCTATGGAATTTCATTTTATTTCTCTCTATTTTAGTTTATATGATCTTTTTTTCCTCATTTTTGAACTTAAGAATCTGATAGATTTCAAGACTAATGTTGGTATTAATAGACTGCCTTTTATCTTCTTCTGAATATATTCATTTGTTAGAAGAATAATACAATTTTTTTCCCAATAACTCTTGCATTTTTGCTTTTTCTGGGCTTTTGGTCGTTTTTGTTTAGCAGCCGCGATGATATATCCCAATAAAGATAGAAGCTTTCAACCTCAGATCCGCGATATTTGCTAGCCATTACACCATTATTTTTCTGACATATTAAAGAACTGATTCAACAATCTTTTCATTTTATTCTCCACCATCCAGAAGTAATTATTAGAAAATTTTATCCGAATATTTCTTGGAAATTCACTTAGAACCTCGTTCACAGATCGAAACCCAGATGCGAGGTCGACGTTCCTGGGTGGAGTGGACGTGAACGAGTTGCCATCGATGGCGGACTGTGAGGATGAAAATGGGGTTTCTTCACCGAACAGCACGATATCGAGCATCAGCGGAAAGAGGAGCGAGAGATCAGAGCCAAACGGAGAAGAAAACGAGGCTGAGAGGGCTTCGTGCTCTCGCGAGAGCGACGAGGAAGATGGCGGCGATCCGTCAAGAAAGAAACTAAGGCTGTCAAAGGAGCAGTCTTTGGTTCTGGAGGAGACCTTCAAACAGCACAATACTCTGAATCCGGTGAGGGGTCAATAATCTTTTTTTTTTTTTTTTTTTTCTTTTTCAGCATGGGCAAAGAATGAGAGGGGGTTGCAATTTGGTAATTTTTTGGTTATACGAGGGTGAAATCTGAACTTGGATTTTTTTGGTGCGGAACTGACGTGGTTTCAGAAGCAAAAGCTGGGTTTGGCAAAGCAGCTGAATCTGAGCCCCAGACAAGTGGAGGTGTGGTTTCAGAACAGGAGGGCAAGGTGAGATATTTCTCCTATGAAGTAGGGGTGTTTTTGTCATTTTATGTATAAGGGTGGAATGGTCTTTTCACGTAATGATGTTGAAACATTACTAGCTTCTGCTTCTATGATTTACATCAAGATTTTTGCTGCTTTCGAAGACAACATGGATAGCAGCCAAGTTTGAAAAGTTTTACTCATACAGGCATTTTTGTATATTTTTTGCATATTTTATTGATGTGATTGGCCAAATCAATTATTTTTGTATTAAAAGAAGTGTCGCAGTCAATCACATTAATGGAATGCATAAATAAAACGTAAAAGTGACTGCATATAAAATTTTTGTTTAAATATATATGATGAGATGAAAGAATTTAAATAATTTATATTTTATAAAATTTGGATTTTTCCGAATTTTTTGTCCAAATTACTGTTGGTAGCAGCAATGAATGTAACTTGGGCAGAATTAATGGTGGATTTGGCTGATGTCTCAAATGTTTTTTGGGTGCAATTCATCTGCATGCAGGACCAAATTGAAGCAAACAGAGGTGGATTACGAGTACTTGAAGAGGTGTTGTGAGAATCTAACGGAGGAGAACAGGCGGCTTCAGAAGGAGGTGCAGGAGGTTAGAGCACTGAAACTCTCCCCGCAGTTTTACATGCACATGAGCCCTCCCACCACCCTCACCATGTGCCCTTCATGTGAGCGTGTGGCCCCCTCCACGGCTACCCCGATTGGCCCAACCCGTCGCCTGGTGGTTCCCAATGACGACCAACGGCCCGTACCCATTAACCCGTGGCCAACTTTACCGTACGATACACCCGCTTCACGATCGTGATTCCTTACGAGTAAGGGCATTGCGGTGAAGCTAAGGAATCGATGCAAGGGCAGTGTGGTCATTAGGAGGAGATGGGAGATAAATGTGTACGGAAATAAGGATAATAATTAGGATATGATATGGTCAACTCATCTAGAATTGGGCATGTGAACATATCCAATTTTCTCAAGTCAAGATAGAGCAAAAAGAAAAGATTCCAAAAGGTGGGCAAGATAAGATAAGAGAACATTTTTGGTCATGCATATATGTCAAGTTGGATGACAACCCCCACCCCCAATCATGAAGATGATCGAGTAGGACGATTTTAGTGGCAACAATGAGATTCTGAAACGTTATTTTTTCTTTTCTTGTCAGTTGATTATATATGAAGATTTATACGAGGATTTTCTATTTTAACGAATATTCTCTCCCAAATGTTTTTAGAAACGTCATTAAAAATTATTTGTTTAGTAGAATTATTATATTTTCAAGCTGATGATTAGAGCATACTATTTACATCACTTAAATAATAAGATTTAATTTGTAAGATTTATATTTTATATTTTAAATTATGTCACGTAAGTTGTGAATAGTATAATTGTATCATCCGTCGTGGTGAGATAATCAAATCTCAATGATCAGATGATTATCTGCAAATCTACAAAACCAAGTTTTGGGAAATCCTAAACCACCATGAGATGATTTTGAAAGATGCATGGCATCCTGTGTGCAAAATTGTCAATTGGAGTAGATAAAATCCAGCTGCTCCTTAGTCAACACAGAAGTATAGAATAATATGGGACATTGCATGCGAAGAAAAGAAATATGGGGCATTGGCCACTCTATGCTAATTCCAGAGCATCAGAATCTAACTATTCTGGCTTCCACCATAAGTGGCAACTTCTCTAACAGGGATAAAAGTTGATGGGTCATGTTTATAATGGACTCTATCACAGAATGGGAGCTTCCTGTTTATTCCCTCACATACCAGAATGTAATCTGTACAACATACAGATTTATTAATTGTATGTTTGCAAGAGTTTTATTTAAATTCTATATCTTACACACCCATATCCTAATTGGTTTAGAATAGCTCAATACTTATCACTTAATTGATGAGTCACAATCACTTTATATCTAATCACAGTGAGACACAAAGTTTCTAGATTTCTTGATGGTCAGAAGTCTATAAATAGTACCGAGGGGTTAAGAATTCTCACCTACAAACCCTTGAACTGCTATGCAATGATAGGCTGCATTCAACTTCTGAGTTCTGAACATAATTTTGATGTCTACACGTTGTCATCACAAATCTACCAACTTCTACTTTTTGTATCATTGATATTTCCCAGTCTCCATATCACCGAGCAAAGGTGAAGCTCTGTGAAGTGAGGCCTAAATAGATCGAGGCAATTGAACATAGCAAAGCAAGTTGCAACCAATGGAGCACGTTTGATCGATCGTTGAGTGACGGTGAAAACTTTCATGCAAGCTCAGACGAATGTGATGCGTCTGCCTCTCTCAGTGATGCCGGAACATATTCTGATGAGGTTGACAAGAAAGCTGAAGAACTTATTGCCAAGTTTAGAGAGCAGATTATGCTTTAGAAAACCGAATCAATTCTATATTGATTTCCAAGAGGAGAGCAAATAAAAAATAAAATATAATCAAGACGTCTAACAGAAGTTTCTAATTAAGAATTAATCTTTGCATCAGCCTACACACCACACACCATAATTTTTTTTATTTTTTTTATTTGTTTCTCTTATTAAATGTGTATTATATGGATGATGAATAAAAAAAATATAAATGTTTCAAGAAGAGTAAAATATAAAAAAATTAAAAAATAAATAAATAAAAAATATATTGATATGTGGTGTATAAGCTTATGCATAGCAATGCTCTTCTAATTAAATGCTATTCAACGTCAAGACCCTGGATATATTATTCAAAGGAATCAAAGCACTACTGCATGAACACGTTTATAGGCCATAGGAAGTATATATCCAAAGTCCAAATTAACAGCCCATTGGACTGAAATGGAAAACTCAAGTCAAGTTTGTGAGTTACTGTTCACCAACCAAAATATTTTTTTATTCTTATTTTCTCTCCCTTCTCCCGCATCTACTTCTCTCCTTCAGATGGTATTGTGCTTAGGTAGTAAAAGGGATAAATTATGGTTCAGGGAGTTGTGAAACAATAATTTTAAATAAAAATTAAATTATTTATTAATATATGAAGTGTATTTATAAAATATTAAAAAAAAATTATAAATATTATTAAAATATATAATATTATATTTTTATTTTAACTTTAAGATAGCTAATTCAATATAAATTCACCTGACTAAAAGTTAATGTTATAGTTAAAACTTGAAATTCTAGCAAAAATTTAGACTTGGCAATAACCGGCCAATGTTCGACCAGACCAGGACCAGGTCAGTACTTCTGTTCTTTGCATCCAACCATGTATACCTTTTCCTAGAAGCTCCAAAGTCCAAATTCTACAGCTATCTATTCTCATACCGTGTAGACTCGTTCCAAGAACAAAACACGCAAGGGCAGGACCAAAATAAATGAAATGATATGATCAAAAGAAAGTATGAAGCCTTTTACATTATATAAGCTATCTTGATGGCAATTATTTTAACCAGGAGGGTTTCGCCTGTTGATCCACCTCTATGGATTACCGATCTCTATGTTCTCTTCTGCTTCTTTGTGTCTTATTTTCTTGCTTCTCTTTCACGGCCTCCATGGTAAACTTCTCCTTCCCGTCCTTCCCACCCAATGACAACAACATCACTGTTCTTCCATCAGCTACAAGAGCTGTTGTTGATGGGCACTCATCAATACGACTCACTGATAATCAGATTCGTGGGGACGTAGTTAATGCCACAAGCCGAGTTTACTACCACCAACCCATCCAACTGTGGAATCCCATCACAAATATAACCACAAATTTCACTACTTACTTTGAGTTCTCAATCACTTTTATTAGTTCTTATCAACGCAACTTGAGTTCCGGTGGGATTGCGTTCTTTCTGACTTCAGAAGATTCTTTGGATGTTCCTGAAAAATCTTTTGGAGGTTGGATGGGTCTCTTCAATGAGACAACTGACGGAAATCCATCCAATCATATGGTAGCTGTGGAGTTCGATACATACCAAGATCCATGGGATCCTAGTAACAACCATGTCGGTATTAACGTGAACTCCATCGTCTCCAAGACTAACCTTACCTGGAGCAATACTATGGTCTCTGGGGACATTTTGGGTGCGACAGTCTCATATGATGGAACGTCCAAGAATCTCGAAGTAGTGTTGAATGATCCAGATGTTCCTATGATGGCTAACATGTCCTTAAATCTCACTTTAAATGTAAATTTGAGGGATCTTCTCCCTGAAAAAGTGATCGTGGGCTTCTCTGCATCAACCGGACAAGCAATCCCAATCCAAGTGCTCCGGAGTTGGAACTTTAGTTCGACTTTGGATCTTGATACAATTGCCATCCCAGATGGAGGGAATTCTAAGGTGTGGTTGGCAGGAGTAATAATAGGAGTGGTACTTTTGGTTGCTGGGATGAGTTTTGTCTTTTGGATTTTGCGAAGGAATACAAAGAGAAAGGAGGTAGCAGATGATGACGACGACGACGACGACGAAAAATACATTATAGACCCCATGGATGACGATCTAATAGAAGGGACTGGACCAAAACGGTTTGCCTACAAGGACTTAGCCATGGCAACTGATAACTTTTCGGAGGAAGGGAAGCTTGGACAGGGAGGTTTTGGAGGCGTATACAAGGGTTTCTTGGCAGAACTAAACATGGAAGTTGCAGTCAAGAAGATATCAAGCAGCTCTAACCAGGGAAAAAAGGAGTATATTTCTGAGGTGAAGACCATAAGCAGTTTGAGACACCGGAATTTGGTTCAACTGGTTGGTTGGAGCCACAAGCGGGAAAGCTTCCTCCTAGTATACGAGTACATGCACAATGGAAGCCTAGATCATCATTTATTTCGCAGGAAAAGTCATCTCTCATGGCCCGTGAGATACAAGATCGTTCAGGGTTTAGCCTCCGGATTGCTCTATCTCCACGAGGAATGGGAGCAATGCGTGGTTCATAGAGATATCAAATCAAGCAATGTGATGTTGGATTTGAACTTCAACGCCAAACTAGGGGACTTTGGCCTAGCGAGGTTTGTTGACCATGGACTCGGCTCTCAGACAACGGTTCTGGCTGGGACACTGGGCTACATGGCTCCGGAATGTCTCATCACAAGCAGGGCTAGCAAGGAATCAGATGTGTTTAGCTTTGGGGTGGTGGCATTGGAGATTGCTGCTGGGAGAAAAGCAGTGGAGCCTCGGGCACAAGAGGAAGAAGTTAGTTTAGTCAATTGGGGGTGGAACATGTATGGAAGGGAAAGGATTCTGGAAGTAGCAGATGCAACACTAAATGGGGAGTATGAGGAGGAGGAGATGAAGTGTTTGATTACTATTGGATTATGGTGTGCTCATCCAGATCACAATTCAAGACCTTCTATAAGGCAGGCTATTCAGGTTCTTAATTTTGAAGCACCATTGCCTAACCTTCCATCCCAAATGCCTCTGCCCTCCTATTATCCATCTGCAGCAATGGCTTCCAATGAATCCTTGTTTACTTGGACAGGCGGGGCTACTGGCAAAACTGGTATACCATTAACGACCTGAAGCTAGATCGAGCAAAGACGATAATTTCATATTTTCCTTTGTGTTGAAAATGATTTCTTGATTTGAGCGATTGGACAGTTTATTAAGTAGCAAAAGCTTCTGATTTTGATGAATTTCCCTTGTTCATATCTTTGATTCGGTTTTTTCGTTTTGGGAGGCATTCGATCTCATCAATGTAGCTTTCCATTTTATTTTCATATACTCATTGCCTAAATCATTCTCGCTCTTTTTGTCGGGTTTGGCTAAGCCCATTTTCTTGCTGTTAAAAAAAGACGGGATTCACACCTCCAATGGCATCTTCTTCTGAATTTCTTAGCTATTCCTAGAATGATATTTGGGGATGAACTTCTTTCTTCCCAACCCATCACGAGTTTGACCTTAGACCATGGAAAGCTACATGATTTCCCTCAACTGCAAAATAAATTCTCCTTTGCGGTGAATCGGCAAAGTGGAGTTCTATCTCTCAGTGAAGTGAAAATAAGAAAAGTTAAAAAAGGAAATATTTTTAGGCCCAGGGGATGTTAGCAGTATTAGACAATCCCGTAGGGGGATAAATGATAATAAAAGAAATAACGGGAAGTCGAATGATATTTCTCATTTTCAAGCGAACTGAGGATAACACGACAGGGTCACTGGAAACGGCCAATTGTTGTTGCCTGTTGGGCCTCTCGTCTTCTGGTTTACATATATGCAGGACGCTTCAGCTTAGACCCCCCCATAGAAGCCATGCTGCTTACTTGCTCTGCTCCCTCTTTCATGTCCAAGCCTCCTTTTCCTCGTAACTCTCTCTCTCTCTCTCTCTCTCTCTCTCTNAGCCTTGTTTCCAACTTTATCTTCTTCTGCAAAGACAAAGAGTAAGAATCCCTACGATGAAAAACGCTTGCTAGAACAAAATAAGCGGGTACAGAAAGAAAACAATGCACCTGAAGACTTTCCAACTTTTATTAGAGAAGGTTTGTGTCATGGCTTTTGTTGTAAATGAAAGTGCTCTTAATATATTCTATGCTGTAAGCTAGTCATTCATTTATTAAAAAACTACCTTTTTCAGACCCAATAATGAGCCCAAACTCTCTGATCAATATTCTGTGATCAGGACAAAAGTTTCAAGTTCAATTGCACGCCCTGCCTCTCTCTCTGCCTGCTATGTCACAACCTTTTGTAATTATTATCTTACTAATTCATGGCATCAACATTTATTTTGAATAAATGTTTCAGGATTTCAGGTTAATGTAGTGACACCAGAGAACTACATTAAGAGTGACTCAGGGCTTATATACCGGGATTTTGAAGTTGGTAAAGGTGATTGCCCAAAGGATGGTCAACAGGTTTTTCTTTCATTGTCTATAGCTATAAAGCTATGTGTTTTTAAGGATTCATATATTTCTTGAAAACTTCTCTTCCGATCTTAGACTGAACTGGTGTGAGGTCCTTTGCAGGTGACTTTTCACTATGTTGGCTATAATGAGTCAGGTCGCCGTATTGACAGCACATACCTACAGGGTTCCCCAGCAAAAATCCGCTTGGGCAATAATGCATTGGTCCCAGGTGAGAATAAATTTTTCTGGAGATCATACTTATCTTGCCTGCTTTCTTTGTAACTCTTTGGTGAGGCATAAGGTATCTTCATTATGACTGTCTACTAAGGTGAAAATTTGTGGGAGTGGCTAAGAAACAGAAATTTATGCAGGATTTGAGCAAGGGATTCGAGAAATGAGACCTGGCGGAAAGAGAAGAATAATCATTCCACCAGAACTTGGACCACCTGTCAGTTTCTTAAATCCCTGGTTTCCTTTCCCTTTTTTTAATGTGAATTAGCCTTGTTCAGTCAGAATTAGCCGTTGCCCGAATAATTCCAACAGATAGAAACTGAAGAAGAGTCAAATCTTTCAATCAAATTTCTAAGAAACTTTGTAGTGCAGAGAAAATTTTTGTTTTGGCACAATAGGATTATCAGTGTTATGGTTCCAGCTTGGGTCTGGACATGCAATAGAGCCTAGAGGCATAACATGATCATATTGCCTCAGCAAGAACTGATTTCTCAAGTTCTCTTATTGCCCAGCCTTGTAATTAAATTTTTATACAATGCTCCTCCAAGATTTTTGACATTCATCTTGAAGTTGATACCTAGATAAAATAAATGCTTACTTCTTGGAGGTTGAAATGTCTCATGTATGTTATTGATACCAAACTTTGGGGGAATAAATGCCTAACAATCAAATTCACGATCACCGTATGCAACTTTTTTCAGCCTCATGTCCAGTATGTGTTATCGAACTAATTCTGTTGATAAGAATATTTCATTTCTTCAGGTTGGGCCTTCCACCTTCTTCAGCTCAAAACAGTTTGAAGTTTTTGATGTGGAGCTGCTTAGCGTTCAGGACTGTCAAAGGAGGACCATCGGTTTTTACTCCGATGTTGTGTGCAATTAAGTGACATTAAGTGATGGGACTATATTGTTCCTATACAACTCTCTTTATCTTCTAAAATAGATAGGTCATCTTCATTGTAAGGTAGATTTCTCAATTCTCACTTGGAACAAAAACAGATTAATTTGTCTGGAAGTGAAGTATTTATCATGAATTGAACAAAGATTTGGAGCTGCTACCCCTATGATTTGTAGAATAAAAGATATTTGATATATCTGTTTGCTAAGCTCGGGAGAGGGTTCAAGGAAAGCAGCTAGCTCCATGTGGCAAAGTTGCGGCTGCTACACATGTAGACATGTTGGCTCAGTGGCTGTGTAGGAGATTGCTGACAACACTACCCAAATTGTTGTCGTCATCGTCAGCAGGCAGCATCAGGCTCCAAAGCCCATCTAGACGCGTTGTTTGGTTAACACTTAGGACTATGGAAGGACTCCAATTGCTTTCCAAAGCTAAGATTCGGCTCCAAAGAGATACTTAGCATGGGTGGTGGTCAAGTCTTGGAACAGTCGAACGCCCAGATGCGCCCTTGTTCATTCCAGAACAAAGAAGAAATACAGGAGACACCATCCCATCCGCATACCCCACAACAAAGGATAAAGACAAGAATTGCTGGAGGTCCCTCTTAAAAAGCCATTTACAGAGTGGTTTTATAGAATTTATTTGCTAATCAATCTTAGATTATTTCACTGCTAGCAAGCAAAATATGCCATTTCTTGAATCCTAGATATGAATAAAGTAAGGAAGCATTATTAATGCCACGGAAAACCAGACAAATGGAAAACTTAAACTGGATATGGAAAACTTAACCCTTGATCTGATGGGGATTTTCTGCAGCTTGAGCTGGATAATTTACAGGGAGTTCTGAATATAAAAATCCAGAAAAACATTTTCACTGCAAATGATGACT
>QEOT01006701.1:43243-68064 GCA_003123785.1 Pterocarya stenoptera
CAAATTCTAATTCAATTTTTTCAAATCTCAAAACTAAAAAATAATATTTTAAACTTTAAAACAAAACACAAAATTCTCATCTCATCTTCCAAACATAATCTTAGTTGCCTGAAGTTAGTAGAAAAGGAGTTTGGATGCTTTGAAATTGCAGAATGACCATATGTATAGCCTGGTGGTCACCCGGGTTCTAGTCTGGGTACTTGGGTATTCTCGAGCTCGGAATCAGATTTCAAACCCAGACCAGGTTCTAGCTTGGATTAATCCGGGTTATGACCTCAACCCAGGTTAACCCAAACAGGTTGTCCCCATGATTTAGGGTTTAAGGTTTATAGAGTTTAGGTTTAGGGTTTCAAGCTTTGAGGTTTTAGGGTTTAGGTTTTAAGGTTTAGGGTTTTAGGGTTTACGGTTTAGGTTTTAGGATTTAGGATTTAAGTTTTAGGGTGTTAGGATTTAGGTTTTAGGATTTAGGGTTATAGCATTTAGAGTTTAGGGTTTTAAGGTTTAGGGTTTAGGGTTTTAGGGTTTAGGATTTAGGGGTATAGGGTTTTAGGGTTTTGGGTTTTAAGGTTTTAGGGTTTAGGGTTTTAGGATTTAGGGTTTTAGAGTTTAGGATTTAGGTTTTAGAGTTTTAGGATTTGAGAGTTTTGGGTTTAGGGTTTCTGGTAAAAGCCATCTTTCTTTCAACAATGTCTTAGTTATTAATATGTATGAAGTATTAAATTTCTTGGGGGATTTCATCTGCAAACGCAAAGTTTATGGCTAACCGATATTGCTCATCATCATTTTCCTTCTCCGCTCTTGTAATTGGGTTGTTGCGATTATAGGTTGGATGTCTAATTGTCCAAGCGATAATGATAGTATCTTGTACCTGAACAGGTGGCTCACTTTTTTTAAGTAATGGAAAAAATAATCGAAGCATGCCACTGAAAAACTCTACTGAGACAAAGATGAGTTGTCAAAAACATAGAGGAGGTAGGATGGGCAGTTGGTCACAATATTTGATTAATCACAATTCTTTATATTCCATTTACTATAGAAGTTCCCAAAGAATTCGTTAGAGGAATGTTTCCAATAAAAAACTATTGTTCTTGCGTATCTCTACTATTTGTCCAAATTAATCCTGCAGATACATATAATTTACAAGAATATATGAGTGATTCATATACATATTCCATCCACTTGGCTTCAGACTTGGTGCAATCCAAGGTCATCATTCTCTTTGGTTTGCACAACCACAAAATTATTCGGAGGGTTTACAAGAAGACAAAAAAAAAAAAAATTCAAAATCAGGACAGATTCACACAGTTCATCAATTATCAACGATTCAAACCACATGCACAATCAAGTCTCCACAACACACAATTCACAAAATCTCATCCTCCATCTCTGATTAAACATCATCCTTCCTCCAATCTCCATTCCATAAATCACAAAAAATTATTTTTTTTAACCAAGATTCTTACCTTTGGCGACGGAGATGAAGATGGAAGGCTACAACGATGAAGATGAAGATGGCAATGGCGTAATTTGAGAGTTCTTCGACGACGATGGAGAATTGGGATTCAAAGATGCAGAGAGGCTAGAGAGAGAGAGAGAGAGAGAGATTCAGAGTGAGAGAAATGAGAGAAGAAACCCACCCAAAGACAATGATGAATACTTATAATATGTCCCGATTTTGATGAACTGTGAATCTGTGCACCCCGAGAACAAAGAAAGAAACAAAACAGAGAAGAAGAACGCTGATTTTTCTTTTGAAAGATCCAATCAAATATTTCTCTAATTTACAACATGCGATTTCTCGTAATCAATTCAAAAAGCAAGAAAGAAGCCGTAATTTGCCCAGGTTCCCGGGGATGTAGCCAGCCCTTAGGGATGTGGAGTGGTCTAGTCTGCGTGATGACACGGTGATTAAGCTGTTTACGTTTCTGAATTATCGTGACCGAGCAATCTTGTCATCAACCTGCAGGGCATGGGGGGGCTCTAGGAACTTCCCCTTGTTTGTGGATGTCTTTGGATCTTCGTGCAGTACACAGATTAGATGCCGCCACGGCATCTTCACTCTCTCGCATGTGTGTGAATCTTCAGAACCTTAGGTTCTGTAAAGTCTGCTAATGCAGTACTTCATCTTCAAGCTAGGAATCTGTGTGAAATAAGTGGCAACTATTGCAGGAAAATAACAGATGCGACTCTTTCTTTGATTGCGGCTCGTCATGATGAGGCACTTGAAAGCCTCCAGCTTCGGCCAGATATCTGCGAAAGAATCAGTAGTGATACTATGAAAGAAATAGCCTTTGTTGTCCTAAATCGAAGTAGATTCTAATCATTTGTTCGTATATTCTCAACAGAAACTCCATATTTGTCGTATTTTAATTTCGGTTCACCATTCTTGGTGGTCAGTATGCCATGCACCATGCAAGGCTTATGCAGAACGCAGGCTGTCGCTGCTGCAACTGCTGCTCTTGATCTTGATGCCAAAATATTTGCTAGAATTGTACTTCGCAACCTCAAGCAGCACCACATGAAACTATCGATTTAAAAGACTATTGCAGCTGTGAAAAGTCTGTCTGCTGCCAAATTCATATCAAGTTATGGTGGTTCCATTCATATACAGCACTGTAATGCAACATAAGATCAACACATTCTGCTTTCCAAGTTATGGGTTTAAAAGATGGAAATTTTTCCAGAAGAGGAAATAATCATGTAGAAGAGCATTTTATGCCAGAAAAAAATGCCCCTTTCAAATGCAACTGCCCTTGTTTTTGTTTTTCATATGAACTACTGTCTGTTGATCAAGCATTACTTGTAATTTGTAACAAAATGGATCTAACTACAATGGTGTTAGGTTCCTTTTTATTTAATTTTTTCATTTCGCTCTTCCCTTTTATTGCTAACGGGAAAGGAATAAAATGAGGGGGTGACACATCCAACAAATACCCATAACAGAGCACAAAAAAGCAGAAAAGGATCGAGAAAGAGAGCCAATGAATTTGTTTGTTCTCATGTTTTTTTTTTTTTTTTCAGAGTATCAAGAAAGGGTTAGTTCCTCATCTTTGGACAGAGAGATTTGACTCTTGAACAGAGGAAGCTGGTCCTATGGTTGGTGTCTGCTACTTTCCGCCTCCCATGGCTTCCGCTACGCAGATCATCAGGGTCAGGCGAACGAGAAAGTAGAAAACTCTCTCTCTCTCTATTGGTGGTTGGGAGAAATAGTATTTGGGAAAGATAGTCTGCCGCGCCAACTTGACCTCTAGTAGACCGCTGATCCNAAAAAATAGTTCAACCAAATTTATAGTGTAATACTTTAAATTGTAAAATAGATAAAATCTTATCAATTTATAATTTATTTTTATAAATATCTTTGTAACATGGCACTTTATCACTTTATATTTATGTTTTGAAATGAGACTTTTCAGTTTAATATTTTATGGATTTTTATTTTTTGTTGTAAAATAGATAAAATCGTATCTATGAATTTATTTTTATAAATATCTTTGTAACATGACACTTTATCACTTTATATTTTTGTTTTGAAATGAGACTTTAGTTTAATATTTTATGGGTTTTTTATTTTTTGTTTCGTCCCTAATAAGTTTATATTCCTATCATTTTTTCTTGGGATCTAGTCAATAATTTTTAAAATTCATTTATATGATTCAAATTTTAAATTGCATTGTAAATGTAATTTATATATTTCTGTTAACACTAAAATGTTTGATTTGAAATTATTTTAGAATCATCTGTACTCACAAATTTGGTTCAATGAATTCATTTTTACTTAATTTAGAAAAAAAAAATGTATATTATTCTCTAAGCCAAGCCTGAGCTAGCTATTTTAGAGCACTGACATTAAACTAGCCAAATGTCAATGAAGTCTAAAATATAGATAATTTTTGCCAAAATTACCTGCATTGGACTCATAAAAAACGTTTGGCTTAAGTTTTGAGCTCCAGTAATTCTAAAGTCATATTCAAATTTGGAGAGGCACTGTTCATCCATCAATCCATATTTTATTCCCAAATAATCAATAATGATAAATCAATTTCCAACGCTTTCTCTTTCCTTTTCTCTTTTTTTCTATTTTCTCTCCCTTTTCCACCCTTCCTCTTGAACTCGACACCTCGTCTCTCTATTTCTCTCTGTTTCTCTCCCTTTCTCTCGAGCCCAATGACAACTTCCTCAACCTATCTCTCGTAAGCTTCATCCGACAAGGGGTTTCTCTTCTTTTCTCTGTTTTTTTTTTTCATGCACGTTGTCCCTTTCTCTCTCCATCCAACCATTGTCCTTCCGTTGGCCTGGGTGAAGGACCAAATAGTAGCCCTTTGTGTTTGTTCTACACCAACAATCGGCAAGGGCCTGTGCTACGATGTTTTCTGAGGAACTTTGATCCAAAGCCCTAGACTATCTCCCCAAGACTGTGTTTTTCTGTTTGAATATATGCAAGGGTAAAAGTTTTTGAAATTTCTCTTTGATCTTACTTGATTTTGTGCTGATTTTTGCTGTTGTTGGTTGTATTTTGCTGAGTTTAGTGGTTGTATTTTAGTGATTTTCTTTTAGATTTTGATTATTTGATCAAAACACAAAAATTGTCCTAAACATGTCCATGTTTTTGTGATCATGTCCATGTTTTTCTACGGAGATTTGTCATGAACATGTCATGTCCATATTTGCAAAACTCAATTTTTTGCCAAAAAGAACAAGAATGTAATTACTAGTTGAAGTGGTTTTTATATTAATAGCCGTGGGGTAGAAGTGATTTGAAGTACAAAATCCATGAGTTTAGATGTTTGTTTCAGACCTCAAATTTTGTAAACTTCTTGTTGGGTGCCTTGGGACAGGTTGCTACTAGATGTAATTTATCACCAAAATATGCCCTTAGGCCTCTTACTACTATTTTGATGCACTTGATTTGCACTTGGGGGAAAATATGTTGGATGCATTTGCTTATCATCCAAAAGAACTACAGCTTTAGGTCATGCATGATGAAGTGTCAATGAAGTATCAACTGTGGTTTTCTCTTACCTGTATATGAGATGGAAGAAGTTTATAAAGAACTCCAAGTGCAGTTTTTTTTTTTTTTAAAGAAAACACTGGAAGGAAATAATTGTGAAATTTGTGAAGAGAAAAAGGTTACATGATACCAGGGTGAATACGATGGGATTAAGGGTCATATAATGTTGTATTATGTTTCATTGGACTGTTACTATAGATGAGATGATATGCCCACAATGGCAAAAATGGACCTAGAATGGTTCAAATCAAATGGTTTAGGGTTGGGACTAGGCAGGTTCATAATTGTCACAACTAAAATATTAAACCAGCTGTAAATTAGAACAAAAAATATGCCTCTACTTTTAGAACAAGAAAGCTTCACCTAGAATGCTCCTTTTGACTAACCTGATAAAGTACATTAGTGTGTATTTCTTCATAAGACCCATGAACTTATTAGTTTTGCAACTTCATTTGGTTGAATTCCAAGCCTTTTAATGGTCTTCACATCATTTATTTGTGTACCAACCATAAATTTCATGGTTAACAACTTTGAGGTACTTAAATTCCAATATACCTTTGGTATATACATAGTTTGCAATATGAGGAGACAACTTCCTAAAGTTATCCAAGCATTTCTTGCTATTCTTCTCCTCGACCAAAAAAATCCAGTTCCTGATGGCCATGGCATCAAAGACCAAATAACTATACAGATATAAAAGAATACATATAACACAAACTTACCAATAAATATGTAAATATATATATATAGGTTTTGTTAAAGTGTTCTTGCTTTAAATTTGTATATTTGGTTTTTTTTTTAATACTGAACTAGGCGTATTTGGTCTTATCTGTATATCTGTATATTTGGTCTTATCAGTTTGGTTTGGTTTTTTTTATACAGAACTAGGCATATATTTGCATTGAGTTAAGTTTGCATTGGTTTGGAAATGACATATATTTGCACTGAGTTAAGTTTGGTTTTTTTATACAGAACGTGGTTTGGATTTTTTTTTATACTCATTGCCTATAACTCATATATTCTATTGATCCTCATTGCTCATGATCTAGTTGGACAATTTTTATTACTTGTGTATATGCTCATGGATGGACAGTTTTAATGATGTGTATATGCTCATTGTTGGATAATTTTTATTACTTGGTTTGGTTTTTTTTTATATTGAACTAGGCATATATTTACATTGAGTTAGATGTGCTGAAGTTGAATACTTGGAGTTATAGATCATGTCCTTTCCCTTTCAATATTAAGATTCACAAAATGTTTGTATGCTACATATTTGAAATAGCTTCTCCAATTGCTATCTTTCGTTGAGGTTGCATACCTACTACAATTGGTCTTTTTATGATAAATGTTCATGGTTGACTCTTTAAAAATTTAATGTTTCTCAAGGATGGACACATCATTCAATGATGACCCATTCTTCACCACTCTCTTACAAAATGGTGGAGAATGTTGTAATAGTACCCTAACGCAACATTCTAATGTTGTAGTCTGAGCAATTCCCATTGACAATGAAAAGAGGCCTCCTACAAAAAAAGTTCAAAAATGTGTATCTTTCACTACAAAGGAGGATAACATCATCGTCTCAACTTGACTCAACATTAGCATTAATGTTATAAGTGATACTGATAAAAAAACTCACTCAAATGTGAGATAGAATTTTAGATTTTTATCATAAATATAAAAAATCAAACACAGTGAACCGTTTTGTAGGCTCTTTGATGAATCGGCGGTCCTCTATTTAGAAATGCACAAATAAGTTTTGTGCATTTTTAGCACAGGTAGAATAGTTGCACCCGAGTGGTGCAACATAGCAAGACAAGGTATGTAGCATTTTCCTTTAATTATGCAATTATATAGGGCTAATTTATAAACTAAAAATATCCATTCACTTTTGTAGATAGAGAAGGCAAAATTTATGTACAAAGAGATCGAGAATAAGAGCTTCACAATGGTGCACTATTGGTGTCTTCTAAGACACCAACTAAAATGAAAGTAACACATTTTCACCCTTGGTACGAGGAGAAGGCCACATGATAAACGTTCAGCCATTGAGCAGGAAAGTGAAGTTGCAGGTACCACTATGGAGGAGAATGTGAATGTTCTTCATGAGAGACCTCTAGGCAAAAAAGCTGAGAAAGAAAGGGAGAGGAAGAAAAAGTCATGGGAAGGCCATGATGTTGAGATCAACATGGCCTTAGCTCGAATGATAGACGATAGACACCGATGCATGGTAGAGCAGAGAGCAACTGTGTTGAAGGCAGATCGCGATAGATGTGATGAATTTAAACTAAAGAAGAAAAAGTTTGAGGCAAAGATGATGAGATTGGATCTTGCTGGCATGAATGCCATGCAGCAAGAATACTTCCTTAATATTCATATTTTTGAGGCATTGAAGTCCTATTCCAGAAGTAAATCTACATCTCCATCGACACCTTATGGAATAGTGTAACTGGCTGTAGAGGTTATTTTTGTTGATTTTAAAGCACTCCCAACAGGTTATGTAAAATCCCTATTTTTGTATAATTTGAAGAAAATAATCTAAAAGTGGCATTCAACGAATGATCTATTTTATTTGTAATCTCCAATTGGCTAGAGTGTTACTGCTACATCTAGCAGTAACTATTCACAGTTGTAAATAATTTTTTAATCATTTCTCTCTCACCTGCTTGTCTTCCATCTATCACGTAACTCCTATTCAAAACTTCGGAGGCAATGACACATGGGATACCAATCATTTGCACAGAAAACTTTGCTACTTCTGTTGCATTATTTTCACCTCCAAATCCAATCTATGAAACTCACATTTATAGAACCAGAAGTTTAGATTTCTTTATCAAAATTTTCTTTTTTGGAGTGGAGCAGTGGAAATAAAAAAAGAATCATAAATGAAATAATATAGTTCCTACTCGAAAAGAAAGGACACTCTAATTTCGATTAATTTCATTATATAATCTCTTCTTTTTATTTTTTTAATTAATTTATATTTTGGTTTAGCTTATAAATTTGGATTAATTTAAAATAAAAAATAATTATATGACATTGTATGTGGGAAGATATTACAAATATCAAAATATAAGAGGATATCATTGATAGTTTAGAGAAAATATTTGAAATAAATTTAAAAAATTTTAAAAATACAATATTTAAATGATATGAAGAAAAAAATATATAAGCTGATGTATAGTATATTGTAAAAATTATTATGAAAAATAGAAAAAAAAAAGGATTTTGATGATGTATTTTAAAAAATAGGATGAAAAATCCATTGAGAGTGCTCTTAATGACTGTCCAGCCACATGTGGGCTGGAAAAACATGTAACTGGGTAGCAACTAGGTGTCAAATGTTTTGTGGAGATGTTTTTATGTCCAGTAGATGTTTTGTATAAACTGGAATGTATAATCTGAAGTTGGTGGAAACTGTGGGCAAAAATGTTGCTGCTGGTATATTGGGTACTACTATTGCTAGGATATAAACGACATGATCTTTGATTTTTGGTGGACATGATCTTTATATTGGGTACTGCTACTGAATTGGTGGAAATCTATATAGATGTTTTGTTTTGTTGGTGGAAATGTTGGGTAGCAACTGGTTTATTGACTGTTTTGTTGGTGCAAATGTTGTTGAATGTGTATTGGTAAAAATCATATCAAAGGTTGCTAAATGTTGGTGTAAATATATTGTGTGTTTGCTAAATGTTGGAGAAAATGTTGTTGAATGGTTTATGGCAGGCATTTTGTGGAGATTCAATATGTACTTGTAAAATATTAAAATAATAATAATAATAAAATTATTATTAAAATATATAAAATTATATTATTATTTTAACTTTGAGATGGCTAGTCCAATGTAGACTATATCTCTATTGGTATGGACTTTAGCCAAAAACTCTAATTTTAGTCAAAATTTAGACTTGGCAATGACAATGCTTTTAGGGTTCATATTAAATTAAGCCCATATTAGGTTGGGACTCCAACTACTGGTTTTTTTTTTTTTTTTTTTTTTGAAATAAACTTTGCATTCTTTACAAAAGTAAACAATATCACTCAGTACATATTCTCTCATTCTCTGGAATGCATCTAATACAAATTGGTGCATCTTCTATCCAAACTAATTCAGTCTTTAAAAGTAATGCTTCCTTTGCTAAAATGTGTGCTACCTCGTTTGAATTCCTGTACACAAACTCAACACTCCATTCATCTCTTGTATTCAACATCTTCTTGATAGCTTCTATAATGCTTCCATAAAAGGATCAATCTTCTTTCTCATTATTTACTGCATTGACTATAACTTGAGCATCTCCTTCAAATATTACCTTGTTCAGATTCAAGTCCTTACATACTTCCATGGCTTTCCATAAAGCATAACTTTTTGCAACAGCAGGATACTCTACAATGCTTTTTTGACCCTTCAATGCAATCAGAACTTCCCCCCTCCTCCCCATCAAAAAAAAAAAAAAACTTCCCCATCCCCATATCTAATAATTACTCCTATCCCCACCTTCCTTCCTTTTTGATCCACAGCTGCATCCCAATTAGCCTTGACAAAGTTTTCCCTTGGCCTCTTCTATCTTTGACTCCTCCTTTATACATTTTTGTCTTGTCTTTCTTTGCAATTCTATTGAGCCATTTGGAATTCTTTGAGCCCTTCCTTTGTTGTCCTAACCACTTGGCTTGGACTTTTGAAAATCCCTTCAAATATGTATTTGTTTCTTCTCAACCATAGACTCCTCATGACTGTAGCTATCTCTTCCATTTCAGCCTTACTCATCATCTCCATTAATCTCTCCCACAAAGACAGCAAATCAGCTTCATTCTTGTTCCACTTTTGAATTCTGACCATACATCACTTGCTGCAATGTACAATCATAAAATATGCATGACTGTTTCCTCCTTCTCTTTACATATAGGGTAATAAGAGTTTTCTGTAATTTTCTTAAGAAAAAGGTTCCTTCTAGAAGCTAACAACTCATTACCTGCTCTCCACATAAACAATTTTACTTTCCCTGGGACTTTCAACTCCCATATACCTCTCCGTCTTCTATCCACTTATCCTCTCCCAAAATATTCACCTAGCTTTGCCTTTTTTCTGTCAAACTCCAATAGGTATGCACTTTTAACTAAAAATTGACCCTTTTCATCATAGCCCCACACAAGCTTGTCTTCTATGTCCATTCTGCTTAATGGAATACTACAAATCTGATCTCCTTCTTCCTTGTTAAAAATTCTTTTGATCAGATGCTCATTTCATTCTCCACTACACTGCATCAATTCACTGACTTTTGCATCTTTTTCCAATATTGAAATTGGGGATTGTATGCTAAAGGTTGTAGGAGTAGATAACCATCTTTGTCCCCAAACCTTAATATTGTTTCCATTACCCATCCTCCCTCTCAGTCTCTCTCTCAATAAATTCACTGCACTCCATACACTCATCCATAAAAGAGATAGACTATGGCCCAGTTTTGCTTCCAACAAGGAGGAAGATCTGAAATACCTTTCTCTATAAATCTTGGCTACCATACTACTAGAATTCTGAAAAAATCTTTACCCCTGCTTGGCTAGTAAAGCCATGTTAAAGGATTCTAAGTCCCTAAAACCAAGTCCCCATTTATCTTTTTGCTTTCCCAACTTCTCCTAATAGCACCATTGCACACTGTTTTCTTTTTGTTCGTTCCCCCACCAGAACTTTGTGAGCATTGTATTTAGTTCTTTACACAGTCTTTTTGGAAACTTAAACACACTCATGGTATATGTTGGTATAACTTGGAGTACTGCCTTGATTAGAATTTCTTTCCCTGCTGTTGACAGAAAAGTATTTATTCAGTTATTAATTTTTTTTCATACTCTCTCTTTAATGTATCTGAAAGTGTTATACTTCGATTTTCCAACTATAAGAAGTAAACCCAAGTACTTCTCATAACTGTCTCTCATTACTGCTCCCTTAACTCCCCTATCCTCCCTTTTACATCCTCTTTAGAATTTGAGCTAAAAAACACAACTGTTTTGTCCTTGTTTAAAAACTAACCTGAAGCCCTTTCATATTTCAGTAACAGGCCTTGGCATTCTTACCCATTCCTCCTCTCTTGCTCTTCCAAACAATATACAATCATCAACAAACAACAAATAGTTTACTCGAGTTCCACCTCTTGCTACTGTCACTCCCCTTGTTTCACCCTTCGAATCTGAATGGTTTAACAAGGAGCTCAACCCTTCAGCATAGAGAATGAATAGATAAGGAGACAAAGGTTTTCCTTGCCTCAATCCTCTCTGGGGATATATTCTTTTTCCTGGTCTTCCATTGATAAGCACAGAATAATTCACTGTTTTGACACATTTCATTATCAAATCAGTACACTTCTTACAAAATCTCAGTCTTTTCATAACTTCCTCCAAGTAAGACCATTCAATTTTATCATAAGCTTTTGACATATCAAGCTTAATAGCCATACTCCCCATTTTTCCTTTTTGCATTGTCTTCATTGTATGTAACACCTCATAGGCCACCATAATGTTATCAATTATTAATCTCCCTGGAATAAAGGCACTTTGGTTGAGATATACCATTTAACACTTTTTCCAGTCTATTAGCTAGAACTTTTGACATAATCATGTATGCCACATTGCATAAACTATAGGCCTATATTCACTTGCTAGTCTAGGTTCCTTCACTTTAGGAATGAGAGCAATATAAGTGTAGTTAGCAGAAGAGTTTAAAGAATTACCATTTAACTAGGACAGTACAACCTTGCTCACTTCATCTCCAATAATATACCAGTGTCTTTGGTAGAAGCATGCCCCAAAACCACCTAGGCCAAATGGTTTCAACGGTGTCATTTGATTTATTGCTTCCTCTACCTCAACTCTGGTGAAAAGTCTGGTCAAATTATTATTCATCACAGTTGACACCCGAGGCTCCATGTTCTTCAAACATTCTTCAATATCAGCTTTGCTAAACCTAGAGGAAGTGAACAGCTTTTCAAAATAAGCATTGAATGCCCCTTCCAACTCTGCTGGACTCGAAATCCTTCTGTCCGCATTATCAATTAACATCTTTATACAATTCTTCCTCCTTCTTTGATTAACACAGCTGTGAAAGAATTTTGTGTTTCGATCTCCCAGTTGATACCAATTCAATTTTGCTCTTTGTCTCCATTTTAAGTCCTCCTTTTCAAGCACATCCCCAATCTCACTTTGAATTCTTTTTATCCCTTCTGTATTTTGACTCCCTTCCTTCTCTTGTAGTTGTTGTAACCTCTCTGTTTTTCTCGTAAAACTTTCCCCTTATCATACTCAAACTGTTTACTCCATCTCAGCAGAGCCCTCTTGCTTTCTTCCAACAAAAAAAACATCATCTTTATTAACTCACCCTCTACTTGTCCCCTTTGCCATACCCTTCTAATCACTTCTTCACAATCCTCCGCTAGTGCCCATTTTGCTTCATACCTAAACATCATTCTTGTCTTCCGTTCTTATGTTGCTCTCTAAGTCATGCATAGGAGGATTGGTCTATGATCTGAGCTACTGGCTACCATAACTTCCACCCACCATTCTTTGAAAATTTCTTTCCAAACTGAGTTGGCCACTGCTCTGTCCAGCCTTTCTTTGGTAAAGGTCTCATCCTCATGCTTGTTACTCCAAGTAAACTTGTCTCATTTCCGTCCCAAATCAAACGGTCCCCCTTCCTCCAACACCTCTATGAATATTGCCATTTGTTTTTCTTGTCTCTGTCTTCCACCCCACTTCTCATCATGTGCCAGGATTTCATTTAAATCGCCCACCACACACCAATCACATCTCCCTATAGGTTTCAATGAATCCAATAGCTTCCAAGATTCTTCTCTTGGACTTATCTCTAGCTGCCCATAAAAGCATGTCAGCAACCATTTTTCTTTTTTCCCTCCCCCATTTGTAATCCAAGCACTAATATGCCTTAGTGAGTAATTTAGAATCTCCACTTATATTGAGTGATCCCACAACAACATTAAACCCCCTTCCTTCCCACTGGTTCGGCCACAAAATAGCCTTCACAATTAAGCTTTTTTCTTAATTCTTTCAAACTTACCACTCCTCAACTTAGTCTCCATCAGAAACACTACATTAGACTTCTTATCATTCACCAAATGTCAAAAGTCATGAACTGTCAGAGGATTCCCAAGCCCTTAACAGTTTCAACTTAGTGTTTTCATGGTGATTGATGGGGCTACTTAGCAGCCTCCACCCTATTTATTGTTTTTTCAACCACCACCCCATCACAGCCTCCTCTTGCTTTTTTCCTAACCCTCTCCTCTTCACCATCATACCTCATCAATCTTTTTGAAAGGTATATGTCAGTTATCAAAATACCTGCATTACCCTGCTCTCTAGCCCCTCTCTTCCATGCCTCTTTTATTTTCCTTTTACTATGTCTACCACTCATGCAGACACTATCACCCCTACCACTTGGACGTCCCTTCCTTCCCCTACCTCCTTCTCTTTTTTATCAAGTTGTTGCCCTTCTTTTCGATCTGACCTTTTGCCTCCCCTTCAATATTTAACTCTTCCCTACTCTCTACCTCCTTATCTCTTCTCTTAGTCTCCTGCATGACATCCCAACCCCGCATTCTTCTCCTTGCTCCTCCCTTACCTCCTGCACTACCTCATTATTTAAACAGATCTCCCCTCCTACTCTATCTATCACCTCTACCTGTTTTTTGAAGTCCCAGAATGAACTCCTCAGATCCTCTTTCTTTTTTGCTCTTAATCATGCTCTCATCCAGACCCCAAATTGAGCATCTCCCTCGCCCTTCCCCTTACATCCTGCTTCCCCATGTATAATGCTTCCATAACTGAAGCAAAAGTGGGGTAACTTCTCATATTTAAACGGGATCTAGTAAGCCTTCACTCTTACAGCAATAGTCCTTCCTCTCGCCAATGGTTTTTCCAGGTCANAGGCTAAATGGTTTATTAAAAAAAAATATTCAAAATTATCTAAAAACATAAAAAGTGAGAGATTGAAATCATAGGTTTCCTCTATCACTTTTGTGTTTGAGTTTTTCTTTTTTCTTTTTAATAAACTACGTGGTGGTGCAATGTCAAGAAGCAAATCTGAGTGGTAAATTTCAGATGGCCAAATAATGTTATTCTTTATTCAAATTAGAATAACCAAAACTTGAGACTATTTTGTGGAATTTAAAGTTTAAAGATATGTGCCAATTTGATATAATTCATCTGGTATTTTCATATTCAATAATCCACATGTTAATGTTATCCAAAATACAATTTAAGCATATAAATGGTGTTACAAGATTGAAGAAAACAAATTCTTAGTCTTTTCTATAGATGGTGATAATTGTTGTGGGGTGTGGTAAGGGGAAAGAAAATTTACTTCCTATATTAAAAGAAAAAAGCAATGTAAGGGCCTGCTTCTAGTACATAATGAAGAATGGATCATTGTATAGTTGTTGGGGACTAATTTGAATAAAGTTCATCAAAATGAATATTATTAAAGGTAAGAATATTTTTTATTTTTTTAGCTTAAAAGTTCCAACAAATTGGTTCATATAATCAAATCAGATTCTAAACCAACTTGAACTCTCATACCAATTAAGTTGTGAAACCAATTAAATTTGAGCTTTTTAATGCTCAGTTCCAATTAATCCATACAAAGTAAGCCATCCCATGATCCCCTCTCTTATTTTATATTTACATCATATATATATATATATACACACACATATTTGTTTTTAGAGAACGTCATATTTATATATAGATATATATTTATATATACACACATACATACATACATACATACTTACACACGTTACTGTCGACTTAAGTAGAAAAAAGAAAGAAAAAAGAGAGTAGAAAAGGAGTTTGGAGGCTCAAAATTGCTAAAAGACCATATATATACAATCTTCAAATACCGTCAATGTTGTCCATCGGAGATGAGAATGAATTCATAGTCCTTAGATGAGCTGTAGTTTCACACCTCAATGCTGTAATTGTCTTCTCAATTCTATTCTTCCCATATCCCCACCGATACAATCCTCTTTCTCTTTGCACAACAACAGCGACGAAGACGACAACAACCAAGAAAGAGCCATAGGGGAGAGGCGTAGACACCTGCTTTGAGGGTTTGGCTTTGTTCTCCATCTGTCTTGATACCCATCTGAATTCTCTCCGAGCCTTCTTCAACTCTGTCTTCTCTCTCTCTCTCCCTCTCTCTCTTTCTATCCCCCTTTCATTCATTGAAGCTCCATTGGAGCTTCTTCCATGTAATTCCATAAGAGGCATTTAATTTCTTCGACAAGCTTGAATATTTTGAGAAATAACCACAAACCCACGCAACCTCAGCTCTCAGGTAGGAAAAATAATCGTTGATTTTGCTTGCTGTAATGATTTATGATTCCATATTTTTCCGGGGTATTGGATATGGCCTTGCATTCTAGTATACTATGAATCCTTAGTTTCTAAATCATGTTTAAAATTTTGTGAATTGTTTGAGTTTCAGGGTATTTGAGGTGAAAGAGTATTGCTTTCTGGGTTGTTTGTATTCCTTAAGTGATCTTAGGACTTGGGTAGCTGAGGTTAATGGTATATACTTCTTGGTCTGTGTCCATGATTATATGATTTCGGCATTTGAGGTTGAGCAGCATTGGCATCTGTGTCTTGGTGAATTGATTGAGACATGAGTCGTAGGGTGCGGCGGAAGCTGGCGAGGAAGGGGAAGGTTGTTTCACCAACTTATACTGAAACAGAGGACGAAGTTTTGGGTTTGAAGCGAGAAAGTGATGTAGATTGGACTAGCCTGCCTGATGACACAGTGATTCAGCTGTTTTCATGTCTGAATTATCGTGACCGGGCAAGCTTATCATCAACCTGTAGGACATGGAGGTTTCTAGGAATTTCCCCTTGTTTGTGGAACTCTTTGGATCTTCGTGCACACAAATGCGATGCTGCCATGGCGTCTTCACTTTCTCCGAGATGCGTAAATCTTCAGAAGCTTAGGTTTCGTGGTGCAGAGTCTGCTGATGCAGTAATTCATCTTCAAGCTAGGAATCTACGTGAAATAAGTGGTGACTATTGCAGGAAAATAACTGATGCTACTCTTTCTGTGATTGTGGCTCGACATGCGGCACTTGAAAGCCTCCAGCTTGGGCCAGATTTCTGTGAAAGGATCAGTAGCGATGCTGTAAAAGCAACAGCGTTTTGTTGTCCTAAGTTGAAAAAACTTCGACTCTCAGGAATTAGGGACGTTCATGGTGATGCCATTAATGCCTTGGCAAAGCATTGTCAAAATTTGACTGATGTTGGGTTCATAGACTGTCTCAATGTAGATGAGATGGCTTTGGGAAATGTACTATCAGTTCGTTTCCTGTCAGTTTCTGGGACCTCAAATATGAAGTGGGGTATGGTTTCTGATCTCTGGCATAAGCTGCCTAACTTGGCTGGGTTAGATGTTTCAAGAACTGATATTGGTCCAAATGCTGTTTCAAGGTTGCTATCCTCATCGGGGAGCTTGAGGGTTTTGTGTGCCTTGAATTGTCCTGTTCTCGAAGAATCTGCTAGTTTTCCTATTAATAAAAATAAAGGTAAGTTGATACTTGCCCTTTTTACTGATATTTTCAAAGGAATAGATTTGTTATTTCTCGATGCTACAAACAAAGGGAAAAATGTGTTTTTGGATTGGAGGAATTTAAAGAATAAGGACAAAAACTTGGATGAAATCATGATTTGGGTTGAGTGGATCCTTTCCCATACACTTTTGCGCATTGCCGAGAGCAATCAACAGGGTTTGGATAATTTCTGGCTCAAGCAGGGTGCAGCACTGCTTCTCAGTTTAATGCAGAGCTCACAAGAGGATGTTCAAGAAAGGGCAGCTACAGGACTTGCAACGTTTGTTGTCATTGACGATGAAAGTGCCAATGTAGATCGTGGACGGGCTGAAGCAGTTATGCGAGATGGAGGCATACGCCTCCTTCTGGACCTAGCAAAATCATGGCGGGAAGGTCTTCAGTCAGAGGCTGCAAAGGTAAATTTATTGATGCAATTATGAGCCATCTGGTTTTTAATGAGTTTAAATTAGTTCTGATCTAAATAGATGGATTGGGTAGATTCTAATGATATGCCCTGGATACAATGCGTGTCATGCATTCATAATATACGGAGATGAACATCATGATTTTAGTATAGTTTGAGCACATAGGTTTAATTGTGGGATTTGGTTAATTATTTTCCTTCCTTCCTCAATATTTTTACCATAGGCTATAGCAAACTTGTCTGTGAATACCAATGTTGCAAAAGCTGTTGCTGAAGAAGGAGGAATCAATATTCTTGCTGGTTTGGCAAGATCCATGAATAGGCTGGTTGCTGAAGAAGCTGCTGGAGGATTGTGGAATCTTTCTGTTGGAGAAGAGCACAAGGTTTGATGTTTTGGAGCTTATTCTCTTGGTAAGGGATATACTCTTAATTTCTAATGCTGAGTATGTGAGGATTCCCTGTTAGGGTGCCATCGCTGAAGCTGGAGGAGTAAAGGCCTTAGTTGATCTTATATTCAAATGGTCCACCGGTGGAGACGGAGTCCTGGTATGTTTCTGCATTGTCATGCCTTCTTTTTTCTTAGGCTCAAGTCTTTTTTGTCATTCTTGATTTTCACTTGCATAGAGTTAGAAGTTGCTGTTGCAACTTAATTCAGTAGTGGCTTTGTTCACTTTTATGTGTTTTCAGGAACGTGCAGCTGGTGCATTAGCAAATTTGGCAGCCGATGACAAGTGTAGCACAGAGGTTGCAGTGGCAGGCGGTGTACATGCTTTGGTCATGCTTGCTCGTAATTGTAAATTTGAGGGAGTGCAAGAGCAGGTACTTTTCATTGTTGGTATTGAGCATCCCAAACAAGCATATTGGCATTTCCATTAGCTTGTCTGGTATATGTAAGTTGTAAATTGATTCAAGGTGGCATGCTTTCAAGATATCTACGGGCTTATTTTCAAATATTAGCATATGAAATTTGGTAGCTTTTGAACATTTATTTTCGGCATAATAAATTAGTTTAATTTTCAATTTTGGTTGTAGAATGATTAGGATAGCATTTTTGTTGGATGCGTTGAGTTTGTTTTGTTCTTTACTTGAGATGATAACTTATCAACTCTCTATGATATTGCTCTGAATGGTTGGAGTCTTTAGAAAAGAAATAGGCCTTCGTTTATGGTCAGGAGTCCCTTAAAAAGGGGAAAGCTAATTTCCATTCTGTTGGTGCCTGATTGAGTGGCACCCGTTTTACTATCATGAACTACTACTTCCCCTTTCATGTTCAAGGCAATCATCGTTCCTTCAAAGTCCCCGTTTATGAATCTCGCCCCATAGGCTCATAATTTCTTGAAGTGACTGGTCTCCTCTTACATATGAAGAATGTGCCACATGTTTTATTATAGTGCTTGAATGTTCGGTCTAAGGTTCATGTGCATTTCTATGTCAAAATGTCAATGTATGGTATGCATTTATGCTAGGCACCTTTACAAATGATGCAATATGTAGGTTTCTTTTGATTGTTTTTTTCCCAATATCTAAGATATGCTGTTGTCTTACTTTCTCCACTTCTGTTTTGAAATCCATCTTCCTTTTCTTCTTTTTTTGATAAGTAAGAAATTTATTGAAACCACGTAATTAGGCATAACTCAAGTACATAGGAAGTATACAAGAGAAAACACCTAATTACAAATTAAAGCTGAAAAACAGCAACAGCATGAAAGTCTTTGGGACTAAACCCATCCATTACAAGAACAAAAGCCCAAAGTAGCAAAGAATGAAAAAAGAAAGCCCTAATCCCATCCACCAATCGTTCTCTATTGTCGAAACAATGACCATTCCTCTCATTCCAAATACACCACATAAGGCAAAGAGGAACCATCTTCCAAACAGCCACTTTAGATTTCCTTGAATCCCTCTCCAACAGGCCAAAAGATTGACCACACTCTTAGGTGTCACCCAAGCAATGCCAAGCTTGGCAAATACCTCATCCCAAAAAAGCCCTTGACACATCACAATGAAGAAGAAGATGATCTGTCGATTCTCCACACCTTTTGCACATAAAGCACCAATGCATTACTACGATACCGCGCTTTCTCAGCTTATCAATAGTAAGGATTTTCCCACGAGAAGCCAACCACCCAAAGAATTGGACCTTTAGAGGCACTTTGCATCTACAAATATTTTTCCAAGGGAAAAAATTAGTAGAAGGCTATGACACCTAGGGCTGAGCAAAAATCCGACTCTGATTCCTACTCCAACTCCGACTTTGCCATCCGACTCCAACTCCGACTCCGACTCCGACTCTGACTCCGATATTGTACATGTGAAAAATATATTTTATATAAATAGAATTTATATGGTTAGTTAAATTCAATAATATACTAGTAATTAGTAGTATGAGTTAATTATTATAAAATAATATACTTATACTATAATATAAATAGACGAAATTGAATAATAATAGTTTAGTATATATAAACAATGAACATCATAGTATTACTACCATGTAAAACTAATGTATAATAACACTAATATAATAACATGTAATACTAAGTCTAGTATATAATTAAGTTAGAAATAAGTTAGACAATAACATGTAATTAAACACTCTAGTATAAGTCTATAAGATAAATAAGTTAGACACTAGTATGGTACAAGAATAATGAGTTAATAAAATGTAATACTAATGTATAATAACACTAGTATAATAAATTATATTTAAACACTAGGGTACTAAAAAACTATAGTATGATAACAATTAAATTGAGTGATAAAAAAAATTATAAGAACTATAAATAGAATTATCAATACTAACAAACTATAGTATGATAATCAGTATGATGACAAACTATAGTATAACAAACATATAATTAGACACTAGTGAATTAATATTTACTAATAATCAGTACTAACAATTATAAAAAATATAAATAAAAAACTTAGGGCTAAAACAAAAATTAAAATTAAATTTAGGGTTTAAAAAAATAGGGTTTAGTTTAGAGTTTAGAGAAAAAAAAAAAGCCCAAAACAGCCCAAAACTGGAGCAGCCCAACCTGAATTCAGTCAAACCAGCACCGTTTTTCCTCAAAAAAAGGGTGTCTATAAAAACGACGCCGGTTTTGACTTCCCTGACTACTTTTCCCAACCCCACCCCCACCCACACCCTCACTCTCATTTTCATCTAAGATTCTCTTAAACCCTAGGTCCTAACTCAGTCGTCGCCTCTCTCTGTCTTCTACCGCCGTGCGCCCGTCGATCGACTCCACCTTGTTGTCCGACTCACTCACAAACCTTACTCTCTCAAAGATCTGCGGTTTCACTTAGGATATCAAGACATCAGAACCACTGGAACAACCAACACCATCAAGCATAGCCGATCAAACAACGGAGCACGCAGATATGGAACCAAAGCAACCAACACTCTGCCTCTCGATCCATGTCTCTCGGGTCTCGATCTGTGTCAATTTTTTTGGGTTTAATCCGATTTTTTGCATATGCATTTTGGTTTGAATTTTTAGATGGTTTCGGTGATTGGGTGGTTCATGGTTGTTGGTTGTGATCTGTGATTGGTTGTTTGTGATCTATGATTGGGTGGTTGTGAATCTGTGCTCTCAGATCTGTGATTGGGTCCGAGTGATTGTGGATCCGACTCCGCTCCGATTTCGACTCCAACTTGCCGGAGTGGAGTCTACTGTGGTTGGAGTTAGAGTCGGTATTAAGGCATACTGACTCCGATTGAATCGGTGCTCAACCCTGGTGACACCAAAACCTTGTACAAAGATCTAACCGAAAATTTCTTATTACCAAGCTGATTCCATATTAATCTGTCCTCCCCTCCAGCTTTTAAGTTTAGAGCTTAGATCTAGCTGTAGAAATTAATGATGGCCCCCACCTCCCAATCACGAGCATCTCTAATAAAACTTACTGACCACTGAATAAAACCAGCAGTGTTGTACATGTAATCAGCCACAGAAGCGCCTTTATCCAAAGCGATTCTAAAGAGGGAAGGGAAAGCAATTTTCAAGACCATGTCTCCACACCATAAATCATGCCAAAAACTGATCTGGTCACCCCTACCCACTTCAAATCTGAAATTTTTGGAGAACTCCCCCCATCCATTACGAATGAATTTCCATAACCCTACTCCATGTGCCCCTCTAACTTCGTTTGAACACCAACCTCCCCAAATACTCCCATATTTGGCATCAACAACAATCCTTCAAAGATCATCCCCTTCTTAATGATACCGCCACAACCATTTACCTAAGAGTGCCTTACTTAAAGTTTTAAGCTTTCTAATCTCCAAACCTCCCAAGTATAAAGGAGAACAAATCTTATGTTGATGAGTTGTTTATTGCCTTTTATACTTCTGTGATTGTGCTGATTTATCTCTCATTTATGTTGATTGATACTTCCCTATTTGGATTGTATCTTTCCTATAATGCATTTGGTCTCTCTACTATAAATAAGAATCTAGAGGAGAAGGAACCTAACAATCCGTGGGATTCCTCTTCTCCATTCCCTTTTGACTCCATTTTTCTCTTCTTACATTACACTTTTAACTTGGTAACAGAGCATATTTGGGTTGTTAGGGTTAGGTTAGTACAAAACAGTGTGACTCGCGGCGGCGCCGTATGAACGGTGGTAGCAGCAAGGAAGTTGAACCCATGGGTCTGATCAAAATCTTAGGGAATCCCACTGACCAAGTTTCACGATGAACAGAGAATGTTTGACGGTGATTTCTGGAAAAACAGTGTGTTCCTTGGAGGTTCAGCAAGAACTGTTTTTGATTGATCTGGGGTTGAGTTTTCCATGATTTCGGGCTGAAATTAAACTCAAGATGATGAGATCGGCCTGGTAGCGGTGTTTCCGAAGCGGAATCAAAGCTTTCTGATTTTTCTGGCAAGGCTCGGAGACAGAGAACGTCGTATGGAGAAAAACGACATGTCCTTTCGTTGCTGCATGTGTAAACGACGTGTCGTGCAGAGGAAGAAGCAACACCAGGAGCCAAAACGACCTGTCGTTTTGAGGTAAAGTTCCATTTAAAAATAAAAAAATAAAAAATAGTGGAGCTATTTGGTTGGTTTCAATGGCTGATCCAAAGAAGGGTGAATGATAGACTAGTGACAAGAGAGTAGAGAGTCACATGACCTACTCCAATGAAAATCCAACCCTCCAAATCTCAACTGTGAAATTAGATGGACTCAATTATTTGGCTTGGTCTCAATTTGCACTCTTGTATATCCTTGAACCAAAGCTACATGATCCTGCTTATGATAGATGGGAAGCTGAAAATTCCATAATTATGTCTTGGTTACTACATTCTANCTCCAAATCTCAACTGTGAAATTAGATGGACTCAATTATTTGGCTTGGTCTCAATTTGCACTCTTGTATATCCTTGAACCAAAGCTACATGATCCTGCTTATGATAGATGGGAAGCTGAAAATTCCATAATTATGTCTTGGTTACTACATTCTATGCAACCTGGTATCAGTGATGGTTTTCTACTTCTTCGCACCACAAAAGAAGTGTGGGATGCAACTGCTCAAACTTTTGCAAATAAAGGGAATGATGCTCAAGTCTATGCACTAAAGCGTCAAATTCATGGGATGACGCAAGGAGAGTTATCTGTGACTACTTACTTTCATCAACTACAGACTTTGTGGCAAGAAGTGGATCACTATCAGAATTTTTAGACGAAGTGTACTGCTGATTTGGTAAAAATCCGGAAGATAATAGAAAAGGAATGTATTTATGCTTTCCTTGGAGGATTGAATGAAGAGTATGATTCTGTTCAGATTCAGATCTTGGGAAAAGATCCTCTACCATCTCTTCAGGAGGTTTTTTCTTATGTTCAAAATGGGGAGAGTCGTCGTGGTTTGATGCTTCATTCTCTTCCTTAAGATCGATCGGCCTTGCTTACTGCTACTCAGCGTATCAATAAGATGGGTAGGAGCCGTAATGGGGGAAAAATGTTGACACTACAAATGAAAAGGACAAGTTGTTTGTGATAACTGCAATAAACCATGACACACTCGAGAGACTTGTTGGAGACTTCATGGTCGTCCTACGAGAGGTAGAGGAGGTCGCTCTGGTGGTGGTACTAGGCCTAGTCCTTCCACTTCGGACCTTGGGGGGCTTAGCAAGGAGGAACTGACATACTTCGTCGGCTTATGTCTCAGCTGGAATCATCCCCCACTGCATCCTCTTCATTTGCTCACTCAAGTAATTTAGCCACATCTCTAAATGCATCCTCCATTGAGTCTAATGATCCCTAGATGATTGATTCAGGAGCATTTGATCATATGACTAGTTTATTTATTTTTTATAAGTGAACAAATTTTATTAATAACAGAATGGGCAAAGGCCAATTACAAAACTCTTATGCCCTAGCTAAGTAGGCGCATTAGAGGCAAGGAAATCATGTAAGTCCAAGCCATTAAAGTCCACAGCAATAGCCCAAGTACAGAGAGTTCTAAAAAAATAAAACTTTTATCTCTTCCATCGATCTCTCCTTGTTCTCGAACATCCGCTCGTTTCACTCCTACCACAAGCACCACATGATGCATATAGGGATCATCTTCCAAATCGCTTTGATTTGTTGTATGCCTCTTATATTTGTCCAACACGCCATTGCTGCCATCACGGTCTCCGGCATAACCAACGCTAGATCCAATCTACTAAACACTGCGTGCCAGAGTTCCCTTGCTATCTCACAATGTAGAAGAAGATGATCCACTGACTCACCCCCTCTTCTACACAAGCAACACCAATCTACTATAATTACCCTCATTTTCCTTAGGTTGTCAGTGGTGAGAATCTTCCTAAAGAAACTGTCGACACAAAAAAGAGGCTTTAAGGGGTGTCTTATGCCTCCAGAGCCTTCTCCAAGGAAACTGAGTGTCGGGCTCTTGTGTGAGAGCTTTATAAAAGGAGCGAACAAAAAAGACACCTTTCCTTGTAGGTATCCACCACATACCATCTTCATGTTGTATGTTCAGTCGTATGGAGTATATTAGGCTATAAAAATCTACAAAACTGCTCATTTCCCAATCCTGTGCCGCCCTACTAAAGTTAATACTCCAGTGAATCCCTCCCAAGACTATGGCTGGTTTATCATCTCATTTCTCTTCATATCATCTCAGTTCAGGCAAGGAAAAGGTTAGAATTGCTGATGGATCCTTATCATTTGTATCTGGTAAATGTTCAATTCCTATGACTGAATCTTTGTCCCTTTCAGATGTTTTACATGTTCCAAACTTTGCAAATAATCTTCTCTCCATCGCTCGTATCACTCTAGCCTTAAATTGTCGAGCAGTTTTTTATTCTCACCATTGTTTTTTCCAAGACCTAGCCACGGGGAGGAAGATTGGCATTGGTAGCTTGAAAAATGGTCTTTACCATCTGGATTCGCAGATCAAGACACCTGGGCAACTCAAACAGGCTTTTCATACCACCCGCATTCACGACTCTATGGCTCTGGCACGGCTTTGGCATCAAAAGATTAGGGCACCCTTCTTTCTTCTTGTTACAACATGTTTTTCCACATCCTTTTTCTAGCCTTGATGTATCTCAGTTTAAATATGAGACGTGTGAACTTTCTAAACATCATCGTGTGTCCTTTCCTTCTAGTAATAATAAAAGTACGGAACCATTTGCCATCGTTCATACTGATGTTTAAGGCCATTCTCGTGTTTTCTTTATCTGGCTTTCGTTGGTTTGTTACTTTTATTAATGATTGTTCTCACACCACTTGGGTTTACCTATTAAAATAGAAAAGCGAGATGTTTTCCGTTTTTC
>QEOT01006707.1:0-29935 GCA_003123785.1 Pterocarya stenoptera
TCCTTGATCCCCTGCTTTCTTATCCTTCCACCATTCTTGGCAGAGAAAAAGTTATTGTGCTCAATTTGGAGGTGAAGAGAACATTGATCCCTTCACATTCAATTGTGTTATAGTTTTGATTCCTTTGATTTTACTTTATGGGTGGTTGATATGTTTAATTATTTCGCTAATCTCTTAGTTGGGTTTTGTTTTCCAGCACATTAAAGCAATAGTAACCGCAGAAGAGGTAAACTCTCTCCCTCTCTCTCTCGGTGGGTTTCTCCTCTTGTACTATAGTAACATATGATATGTGTTTTTTGGGGAATAGTGATTTCTGAAGACCTTTTACCTTTATTGTAAACAGTGCGACCTTTTCCTCTGTTCTGTTTTGAATATTCGGTAGATATGAGGAAACTCAGTGGGTTTCGACTTTCGAGTCATTTGGAGTATTTTTATTTTTGGGTTTAGGTGTTGCTTCGAGATCCTTTTGATGATAATGTAATCCCGATAGTCGAGGAACTTCAAAGGCGATTGCCTTTAGCAAATTCCATTTGCCATGGCGAAGGAGAAGAAGAAGAGCACCCAAGCACTGAAAGTGGTGCAGAAAATGGTAAAGCTGAACAAATGATTTTTTTTTCCTGAGTTTTTCCTTGTCACTCCAATTATTCTAAATTTTGGTACCGCACTACTACTACTGCTCTTGCATATGGTTCAATTATTGAATTCTTTGAGGTTGGGACGATTTGTTTCGTATGCATTGCAGAATTTCCATTTGAATTCCGAGCTTTAGAAGTTGTTCTCGAAGCCATTTGTAGTTTTCTCGATGCACGCACAAGAGAACTAGAGACTCATGTAGATCCAGCTTTAGATGAGCTGACGTCCAAGGTAAAACGCTTCTTTAATGAGCTATCTTTTTTGCTTCTGCAGTGATATCTGATTTGATGCTTGTATGCTGTCCCCAATTTTGGCAACGGGAGCAAAAGTCTCATGATAATCCAGGCCTTCTACTTGAGTATAGCTTTTGGCGACTAAGCGAACTTTGTATCTTTCGACGGAGCCATCTGCTTTGAGCTTAGTTTTGAACACCCATTTGCAGCCAATGGATTTATTTCCAGGAGGAAGGGACTCAAGGGTCTAAGTAGAATTGGCTTCAAGAGCATAAGTTCAGCAGACATGGCGTCACGCCAATGGGCATGACGAATAGCAACAGAATAACATGAAGGATCAACAAAAACAGTGAGAGCATTTAAAAAAATAAGGTGAGAGGTGAGAAACGAGAATAAGAAAGAAAAGTAGATAAATGATGAGTAGTACCTGAGGTCGATGCAGCGGATGAAGATGTAGTGGACTTAGTGTGTAGGGTCGAGCAGAGATAGTCCTGAAGATATGTGGGTCTAGTAATAGTGCGACGAGGAGGAGGAGGAGGAGGAGAAGGAGAAGAAAGAGGAGAAGGTTCAGGAAGAAGAGTAGAAGAGGGAGAAGGTGAGATAATGGGTTCAGGAACAGGAAGAGAATGATAGAGAGTGATGGGGAAGGCGAAGAAAGAAGGTCCTGGAAAGGAAACTGATGTTTGTAAAAGGTGACATTGCGAGAATAAAAAATAGCTTGAGTGTCAAGATTGTAGAGTTTGTATGCTTTATGAATGCTAGGATAGCCAAGAAAAAGACACTTAGAGGCACGAGGAGAAAATTTGTCGCGGGAAGCTTGGAGAGTTTGGGCATAACAAAGGCAACCAAACACTCGGAGATGGTCATATTTTAGGGGGGTATTAAAAAAAAGTTCAAAGGGGGATTTATTTTGAAGAATACGACTGGGAGTTCAATTGATGAGATAGGCAGCGGTGAGGACACATTCATCCCAAAATTTTAAAGGTAAGTGAGCCTGAAAACATAGGCTACGAGCGACATTCAAAAGGTGCCGATGTTTACGTTCTGCAACACTATTTTGTTGAGGAGTTGCAACACAAGTGCGTTCATGAATGATGCCGTGTTCGTGAAGATAATTTTGAAATTTATAAGAAAGAAATTCTTGGCTATTGTCAGTGCGAATGATTTTAATGGTAGTGTTGAACTGATTTTGAATGAGAGCGAGAAAATGCATGATATGAGTGTATGCTTCAGATTTATAGCACATGAGATAAATCCAAGTGGTGCGAGAGAAATCATCAATAATGGTAAGAAAATAATGAGCACCACAAATAGATGAGGTATGATAGCCACCCCATATATCACAAAAAATTCTATTAAAAGTCGTAGCACTTTTATTAGCATTAATAGAAAAAGGAAGTCTAGTGTGCTTAGAACGAGCATAAATATCACAATCAGAAACGATGCAATAATTATTGAAAAGACTAGGAATGACTAAGCTGGAAGGGTGACCTAGGCATTGGTGCCATAGAATCTTATTCTCAGTAGTTTGAGTAGAAAGAGCCATGATGGGAGGTGACCGGTACACATAAAGTCCATTGCAAATTTCACCCGCTCTAATCAGCCTCGTCGAGTGCAGGTCCTGAAAAGAAACAGTGGAAGAAGAAAAAGAAACAAGACAAGAATTAGTTGTGGTGAGCTGAGGGACTGAAATGAGATTAAAAAGCAATTGAGGGACAAGAAGGACATTGTGTAAAGTGAGGTGTTCGGCTAAGATGCATGTGCCGACACCTTCAATTTTAATTAGGCTCCCATTTGGTAAAGTGACCATTTGGTCAGATGGAGAAGGGACCAGAGAAGAGAACAAGGTGCAATCATGGCACAGGTGGTCGGTGGCGCCGCTATCGACTACCCAGTCACGGTGGCTATCAAAGGGAAAAGAGGAGGAGACATTACCGACGAAATTGGAGGTGGAAGTGGGCGGCTTGAGTAGATCGAGCAACCTCTGGTAGAGATCGGGTGTTAAGCCCGGGATGGGCGACGATACGGATGCTTGGTCAGCCATCGGCGACGAGGAAGGAAGTTTGCCGAGGATGGACGACGGTTGTTTGCCGTGGGGCTCATGACCTACAGGATACCCAACGATCCGCCAATAGCGGTCACGGGTGTGGCCGTGCTTGCCACATTCGGTGCAGAGTAGGGGTTTCTTCGGATGACCACCAGAGTGAGCGGCGAAGGCATAAGGAGCTTCCGATGCCACCGTTGGTCGAACATGGAGGAGACGCTGCTGCTCTTCCTGAAAGAGAATGGAAAAAATTTTGATGATGGGGGGAAGGGTTTCCATGGCCAGTATTTGGGTTCGGAGTTGGGAAAAAGAGTCATTGAGGCCAAGTAAAAATTGGTACACTCTCTCATCTTCAGCTTGTTGTTGTAATTCTTTCAGATCGTTGGTTTTTTGTAGATGACTGAGTTCATCCCAAAATTGCTTGATTTGATTGTAATAATCATGAATAGATTGGTTGTG
This sequence comes from Pterocarya stenoptera, assembly GCA_003123785.1. Classification (NCBI taxonomy): domain Eukaryota; kingdom Viridiplantae; phylum Streptophyta; class Magnoliopsida; order Fagales; family Juglandaceae; genus Pterocarya; species Pterocarya stenoptera. The sequence continues at coordinate 3,370 of QEOT01006707.1, forward strand.
TTGCTGCAGGGAAGATAACTCACGCTTAAGGTGATAAATCCTGGCATTATTGCCATGGCAAAAACGTGACTGAAGATCAAGCCACACTTCTCGGGGATCAGTGTGAAATTCAAGGGAGTTGGCTAAGGAGAGACTGATTGAATTTAGGAGCCAGGTGAGAACCATATCTTTGGTTTGGTTCCATTGTTTGTAATCTGTTGAAGTAGTTTCGGGTGAGGGAAGGGTGCCATCAACAAAAACTAGTTTGTTTTTGGCATTGAGGGCACAGATCATGGCTTTTTGCCATTTGGGAAAATTGTCACTAGTGAGGAGACCAGAGACAAGAATTAGACTAGGAGAATCAGAGGGATGGAGAGCACATGAAGAGAGGGCAGCGGAAGAAGAAGAGGAAAAGGAAGAGGAAGAAGAGGCCATGGTGGGCTCAAGTAGGGTAGGGATCGTGTTTAGGCTGATACCATGTCAAGAATTGAAACTTTGTATTTCATTGACTTAGTTTTTACATTGAGAAGACGTCAGAATAAATAGATACAAGACTAAATCTATCTAAGGTAACTGTTACAATATGATATGAATTTATGGACAGCTTACTTACCAACAATCAAGCAAAGCTCTTCTCCACATTTGTAACTCCATGATTCTAGGAATTAGTCTTTATTCTTATAACTGTAAATTCATACCATATTGTAACAGTTACCTTAGATAGATTTAGTCTTGTATCTATTTATTCTGATGTCTTCTTAATGTAAAAACTAAGTCAATGAAATACAGAGTTTCAAATCTTCTCAATGTAAAAACTAAGTCAACGAAATACAAAGTTTCAATTCTTCTCAATGTAAAAACTAAGTCAATGAAATACAAAGTTTCAATTCTTGACAGAGACTGGTTTTGCCTATCAGATATGTGGGTAGTGATTGCTTTCTGGAATTAAATGGCTCGAGGAGGGTTCCTGGTGCCAGTTGAGACTCAAGCTTCTTTGAAGAAGAAGACAGCCGTTTCAACGAGCTGGGTTTTTCTGGACAACAATGGACAAAGTACCATTCTGGATGTTGACAACTATGCTATTATGCGACGGGTTCAGATTCACGCCAGAGATCTTCGAATCCTCGATCCCCTGCTTTCTTATCCTTCCACCATTCTTGGCAGAGAAAAAGTTATTGTGCTCAATTTGGAGGTGAAGAGAACATTGATCCCTTCACATTCAATTGTGTTATAGTTTTGTTTCCTTTGATTTTACTTTATGGTGGTTGATATGTTTAATTATTTCGCTAATCTCTTAGTTGGGTTTTGTTTTCCAGCACATTAAAGCTATAGTAACCGCAGAAGAGGTAAACTCTCTCTCTCTCTCTCTCTCTCTCTCTCGGTGGATTTCTCCTCTTGTACTATAGTAACATATGATATGTGTTTTTTGGGGAATAGTGAGTTCTGAAGACCTTTTACCTTTATTTTAAACAGTGCGACCTTTTCCTCTGTTCTGTTTTGAATATTCGGTAGATATGAGGAAACTCAGTGGGTTTCGACTTTCGAGTCATTTGGAGTATTTTTATTTTTGGGTTTAGGTGTTGCTTCGAGATCCTTTTGATGATAATGTAATCCCGATAGTCGAGGAACTTCAAAGGCGATTGCCTTTAGCAAATTCCATTTGCCATGGCCAAGGAGAAGAAGAAGAGCACCCAAGCACTGAAAGTGGTGCAGAAAATGGTAAAGCTGAATAAATGATTTTTTTTCCTGAGTTTTTCCTTGTCACACCAATTATTCTAAATTTTGGTACCGCACTACTACTACTGCTCTTGCATATGGTTCAATTATTGAATTCTTTGAGGTTGGGACGATTTGTTTCGTATGCATTGCAGAATTTCCATTTGAATTCCGAGCTTTAGAAGTTGTTCTCGAAGCCATTTGTAGTTTTCTCGATGCACGCACAAGAGAACTAGAGACTCATGTATATCCAGCTTTAGATGAGCTGACGTCCAAGGTAAAACGCTTCTTTAATGAGCTATCTTTTTTGCTTCTGCAGTGATATCTGATTTGATGCTTGTATGCTGTCCCCAATTTAAACGGTTAGGTTAGTGTCCATACATCTAATGAAATTCGCAGTGCATGTTCTAAGTAGCTGGGTGTGGTAGGAAAATGTTATTCAGGTCCTCTTATACACTTTTCTGCACTTTATGAACTTTTGTTTCCATGTTTTTGGTGACAAGTATTTCAAAACTCCTATCTCCAGCAACTTCATTGTAAGACCAGTTGTTTGCTACTCTTTCTGCACCTTTTGATTTTGAAACATATAGTAATAATTGAGTCCAGTTCAAATATCTTTCTGCACCTTTTGATTTATAATATTTTTTATAAGAGCCTTCTTGTTTTCTTGTAATACGTAGATTAGCAGTCGGAATTTGGATCGGGTGTTCAAACTGAAGAGTGCAATGACAAGGTTGACAAACCGAGTTCAAAAGGTATGTTTTTTATATGACATCTGAACCTTGAATTGAGGTAAAATTCCTTTCTGCTTGGATGGAACAGTTCCTTTCTTTTTGTGTAGCTGAAAAATGTAATTTGCCTTAGGAGGTTAATTTCAAAGCATTGAAATTCATATTGGCTGTAGCGGGTGCTTTTAGGTTCTGCAGGCATCTTAATTTAAACTTCAATAAAATTGTCCCACAAGAACGTTGGAAGAAGCCTAAGCCTAAATAGAATACTTGCCATTAATTTTGTGGGACTGGATCCTAGTGTAATCTCACGTTTTCGGCTTTGATCTTGAGTTCTCGAGAAGCTGTTAATGGCAGTACGAACAGTTTACTTCGAAAGATCTCTTATTCATTCCCCCAAAAGACCTAGTCTTTTATATTGTTGTTACTGTTGGCAAGCCCCAAATTTGTTATCAGTTGAAGGAAACATGTAGTCAATGTGGAGTGGTGCAAGGGATTGCTTCCTTAGTTTTCTCCTTCAGTCATAAGTCAATATCATCGATCACTTACAGTTGAGATAACCAATCTCTCCACTCCATTTTACATAAGAGCAGGAGAACTAACAAAGAAGAAATCCTAAGAACAATAACACGGTCCTTACAAATAGCAACAGAGAGAATGTTGTGATGAGATCTAATGCCTGGAGTTTAAATACAAATAAATAAATAAACAAGCACACGCCAGAGAGAGCACTAAAACATGCTACCATTTGGCAGTGAGCACAAAATATTGAATAAGATCAGGATGGCAGTAAGATCACAAGCCAAAGGATTTTAACTGTAGATGAGAAGCCTCTGCACAATTCGAAGGTGTTTTCACTGTGAAAATACTAAAAACCAAAAAAGAGAGATATAAAAATAGAAGAAAAATGGCAGTGGCTCCTTTGATATGAAGGATACATATACAATTTTTAACACTAGTCTTTAGCAACTAAAAGCTGATTCCATTTATTGATTAAGGCGTATGATTTATTTCATTAGCATTCTGGTTTTCCAGGTTAGGGATGAACTCAAACAACTTCTTGATGATGATGAGGATATTGCAGATCTTTACTTGTCAAGAAAGTTGGCCGGGACATCTTCAACTGTCAATGGCTTTGATGCTCCTAATTGGTTTATTAACTCTCCGACTACGGGCTCAAAGATATCCAGGACAAGTAGGGCAAGTGCTGCAACAACTAAAGAGGAGGATGATATTGATGAGCTTGAAATGTTGCTTGAGGTCGTTAAAGCGATCTTGTTATAGGTTTTTCTAAAACTAAAATTGACATCTAGATTAATACTGAAATATTTTGCAGGCATACTTTATGCAAATTGATGGCACGATGAGCAAATTGACAACGGTATATATCAACTTGTCCTAACTTGTTTCTGTTTCATGTTGGACTGGACTGATACGAATTTATATAATCTTCTATAAACAGATGCGTGAATACATTGATGACACAGAGGATTACATAAATATTCAGGTAACCCAAGTTGGAAAACTCATGTTTCTTAATTTTTTATTACTTAGTTTTTCCAAACGATGGAATAATCATTAATCTCATAAATTTCACAGCTATGATGAATTGAAAAGGGATGAGTACCAGTAGGCTATAAGGCCAATGATGGACAACTAAAAAATGAAACTAAAATTAAAGTTTGTCCAACACTTGTTGAGGAAGATTGTTCAAAATGCAGTGTGTGTTTTTAAGTTACTTCTTTGAAGCTTCTCACATAAATGACCAAAAACCTCTTAGGAACTATAATACCCTAAAACCCATTTGGACTACTATCACATTATAATCCGTTATGCATCCCTTGTTGCAGCTTGATAAGCATCGAAATCAGCTGATTCAGGTACTGTCTTTGAGGAACAAATAAATTTCTGTGTCCAAGTATGTTCACCTCTATGTCTTTTAATCATCAACATGCTTCTTTTACCGTTCTTTGGAATCGAGCTGGCCACATTTTGTTTCACACAATTCTAGGTGCACCAATCCTAACTACATCACGTTTATGCATTTCTTTATCACTTCTAATTCTGTTCTCTATTGCAGCTGGAATTGTTGCTAAGTTCTGGAACTGTTTCTTTGTCTGTGTATTCTTTGGTGGTTGATATGTTTGGAATGAAAATCCCAACTACGTGGAATGATGACCATGGATACATATTTAAATGGGTATGAGCGGTACATAATCTCTTTTGTGAATAGAAAATTATATCATCCTAGAATTGTCGTTCCGTCCATGTGATGCCAATAGACTTATGATTAACTTGTTAACCTTTCTCTTCTGTTACCTTTAGGTGATCATCCTCGCAGGAGTAGTTTGTGCATCCCTCTTCTTATCAATAATTTCATATGCTCGGCACAAAGGTCTTGTTGGCTCTTGAAATTCATAAACAAGTTTTAAGGATATGCATAATAAAGGTCGCTATTAGGCATTGGTGAATTGGAGGACGATGATGGTTTACAGCTTGATTTAACCAAGTGCATTGCAACCAGTAGTGTTTACAGTAAATAACCATTTTGTTGGCATCACTGTCAGAGATGACAAGTTCCATTGGAGGAGAGTTGCTGTGGAATCTCTACTGCTTAGGATGTCTGAAAATTACAGCATTTGCTTTGCAGCATTCATTTGGATAGAAATTACCCTTGTTCTTAAGTTTTCTGACCTAATCTGAATCTTAACCTATCCTTGTTTATATATTGGAGCTAGCATTACACCATGTGCAAACATCTTGACCTTTGAAAGAAAATCATTTTTCAACAAAATCCAGATAACTTTGATCACATTTTTATAGAGAATTTGACATCTCACCAAGAACAAGAGTAAATTCTATCCATATAAAACTATTAGACTTGTAATGAATTCTAGATAACTGGAAACATCAACTACACTCTTTTTAGCATTATTGTCAACAGCTTTGATGTTCCGGGCCCTCTTGATGGAATCATGGAAGGTCGTTTTTTTACAATAAATGATTGCACGATTGGTTTGTTGAAACTTTTGGATAAGGTTGAGGCAGCTTGCAGCTTTTTTTCTTTCCATCTTTGAGGATAAAAAATCGCTTACACCCTAATACAGATAAACGTGATATACATAAAATCTTTCTAACTTTTCCAAACTTTCTAATAAAATACAATAAACAATTCAATCATTCCAAATCTTAAAATAAAAATTATATTATAATAATATTTTATTTAATTTTCAATTTTCATCTCCTCTCATTTCATCTGATCTGTATAATCAAACGAGATGAAAATCCAAAAATCTCTTGGGGCTGGAAACATTCTGCAGCACTACTACTGAAAATGCCACCAATTTGGTTGTTTATGTTACAAATAGATGCATTGTTTGTTTTTGATATTACAATGACAGACGCTTTGTTATTTGAATGGATGTAACATACCAGTTTTAGTTTTGGGCGGTGCTACAGCCCCCGCTTATTTATCCCGCTCCCCTTACCGCTTGACGTGGCATGGCCTCATGAATCTATTTTAATATTAAGAAAAACAAATGTCAGGCAATGTATTTTAATAATAAAAAAAATCACAGAAATGTTTCATTTCTTTTTCTTCTCTTCTTCTCTCCCGAAAAACTTCTTTCTTTGTTGTTCTGGGCGAACTCATCCTCAATTTTTTTTTTCTTCTTCTTCTTCTTCTCTGAATCATCGGCTTTTGTTCTTCTCTTCCGAAAAAAAAATACCCATTCTGGTAGCAAGTAACTTCTCATTTCGTCTTCACCCTCCAACCCATTTCCTCTTCTTTTTTTTCCTACCCATTTCGTCTCCCCCCTCCAACCCACTGGACTCTGGTTAGCCAGACTCATGGCGCAAGGCACTCTCAAGTTTGAACTTGTATTTTGAACTTCCTAAATGAGGACATTTTCTCTTGTTGGGCTTCTGGGTGTCATTTTCACCTTCTACCTTTCTTGGTTCTTGTGAGCTTGCAATTGAGTGCTAAGTAATGATACTTTGCTGCGCAGTAACAGCAACATGTTGATTTGCTTTTATTCATTGGTGGTTGTATAATGTTTTCTCTATTTTTTGTCGGATGGAATGCCGGTTCCTCTAAATTTTTTTTTAAAAAAAAAAGTGTGTGGGAAGGAGTTGTGCTCTGTTTTTGTGGGGCTAAAACAGAGGTATTCGACTTGTATAAATCACAAATTTTCATGTGCTTTGCCCTGAAAAAATGCAACAACCTGAAAGGCATTTTGGCTTAAAATGCACGCACAAACAAAATTGACTGAACCAATAATAAATAGGAAGGGTCCAGCCGATCCAGCATGTACACGGTAAGGTTGCCAAACCAGTTTTTGTATGCACGTAAGCCTTGATCTTCTTTGGCTTGAAGACGAACTGGTTTCTGGATGGGTTTCTCTTGGTGGGATGGGTTTCTCTTGTTGATGGGTTTAATTTACTTGAAGACGAAGAAGATTGAAAATGAAATGGAGATGGGTTTAATTTATTTGAAGACGAACTGGTTGAAATGGAGATGGAGGCGGCTTCACGGGATGGGTTTCTCTTGTTGAAGGCTTTACGAAATGGAGATGGAGGTGGCAAGTCGGGATGGGTTTCTCTTGTTGAAGGTGAAAGTTTTATTTTTTCATTTTTAAACGCTTACAACGAAGCATTCCACGTCAAGCGGGAAGTCGGAGCGGGACATTCGAGCGGGACGTATAGCATTTTCCTTTAGTTTTAGGATATATAAGTAATTTTTTCTAGTAAACGTTTATTTTAGAATTTAAATTATTATGACTATAGTTTTATTAGAATTAATATTTATTTTATCTTTATATTTTCTATTATAGTTGTTATTTAAAATTTGATAGAGTTTCAATTTAATAAGGATTCCTACGGTGTATCAGATTTTAATTTCTAGAATTTTATTTGAAATTTAAAGTTTTTATTTTTTTCCTCAAATTAGCCGAACCCACCTCAAGGTTAGCCTCTGTTACTCACTTAAAAACTCATAGCCCATACGTCTCTCAGCTTCTAATGAAAGACCAAATCTCACATCAAAACCTTACTTTAAATCCTCTCTTCCTCTTCACAGTTTTCTTCCCATCGACAAACCCACACTTCAAACCAGAGTTACACAATTAAAAATAGAGAAAACCACTTACCGAACAGCCACCGTAGCACTTCCGTTAATCCAAGTTGTCCATCACGTCGATAGCCACCTCTTGAGGCGCCGAAACCCTCTCTGACCACCACAGAAGTCGCCAACCCGTAGCCCCCGTCGAGCCACTCCTTTTTTCCGTTAAGGCCTCGGCAGCCACTAGCCTCTTCTCTCTCTCTCTCTCTCTCTCTCTCTCTCTCTCTCTCTCTCGTTTTGGTTTAGAGCAGTTTTCTCTCTCTAACTCTCTCTTTCTCTCTCACTCGGCGCCGCACCACCACAGAGCAGCCTCCAGTTGCGCCGCCTTCACTCCCAGCCACCCAGCCCATCCCCGTCGTGCACCTCCCTCTCGGTGAGCCTCTGTCTCTCTCTCTCGCATGGGCACGGTGCTTTCTCTTGCACAACACCATTGCTTCTGCCGAGTAATGGATATCACATGAGTTCACAAACGGGCCTTGGGCCCTATGAATGATGGGCTTAGTTGTTTAGCTTGTGTTTTAAAAGTGTTTCGGGCCTTGTTTTAAATCTGATGGGCATTTCCTTTGTGGGCTAAAACTTGAGGATAATTAGACATATATTATGTTAAAACTTGTAATTTAAATTGGGCCGAGTTTATTATGTTTCAATAATTTTTTTAGTGATTTTATTAGACTTAATATTTCAAAGAGGAGTTATATTTTATTAAATATATATATTAGTCAAATGCTTATTTTATAAGAAAGTGTTAAAGAATTTAAATTATATTTTAAAGTAGATTATTGAGCCTAATAATTTAGTTAAGATTTCTTTTATCTATTTAATAGAACTTTAATAAAAATTATTATAGATACTTTAAATAAGAAAATTAAAAAATATGTTAAGAATATTTTAAATGATATTAATATTTATCAGATTTCTTATAAGATTTAATAATTATGTTAAGAAATGAAACTTAGTTTAAGAATTTAAGTTTTTATGAATTATTTTAAAATAGCTCAAGTATTTTTCACTAAATTATAAACTAGTATTTTTAAGTAATTTAAATGCTAAAAATTATTGATTTTAGTGTTAAACAAAATATTTGTAGATTATCTTTTAGAATTTCAAATTTAGTTAAGTAAGATATAGTATTTAGTTATTTCCAACAATTTAGTGATAGTTATTTATTTGTATATAGGTCTCAAGTTACGAAGTATTATTCAAGAAGAAACGCAGCGAGGTAAGTAATTTGATCATAAATTAGGATCATCACAGTTAGCCTATATGTATGTATTATTCAAGCCAGTTCTTTGACAGCCATTATTTATGTATCAGTCATGTCATATGCAACATGTCATCTAACATAACACACGATCAGTTTATTCCGCATCATGTTCAGATTTAGAAATTATAATTATGTATGTATTATGTCATGCATCTCATGGTCATAAGACACGTAAGCTATCTTAAGTTTAAGTGTAAGATAAGTTCAGATTAGTTAATAGATGGCCATTCAGATGCATGGTACCAATGCAGTTCAATTCAGGGTGGTGTGCAAGCCACGAACTCAGTCGTGGTCCACCATAGTATGTTAGAATACTATCAACAGTTCCCCTTGCTGCAGCGGGATGTGGGACTGGTGCACAACCTTGCACACAGGGTTAAGTGTGTTGGCCAGTCAAATAAGTCAGATAAATCAGTCAGTTAGTTCAGATAAATCAGTCATACATAGCATAAGCATTAGCATGATCAGTCATGAATTTTTTTTAAGTTCTCAGCATGAATGTTCTTATGAAAATCTTATGTTTATTACGTTTACGTTGTGATGGATTTCTTACTGAGTCATCGACTCATTTTAGTTTATTTTCATGTTTTTAACCACCCAGGTGAAGATGATGATTACGAGCAGGCAGGCAAGGAGTAGAAGGAGCATTTTATTTGTAGTTCAGACTTTCTAAAATAAAACATGTCTTTTATGACATGAAGTTATTCAGTTTATTCATTTAATGTTTTTGGAAGATGATTTTATTAGACCTTTTATTTCATAATAAATTTCAGTTTATTTTTCAATTATGAAATTAGAGAATCTTTTGCCGAGTTTATTTTTCATGAAAAATACGTGACATACTTAACCTACGGGAATGGAGTGTTACAATGGATCTACAGAGTCATGAGTTAAAAGCTAGTACCAAAAGAAATGAGCTACCTAACATTAAAAAAACATGCCCAAAAGGCAAAGCACATTAGAGGAATTCTCTCCAATCTCTTACCACCGACTGGTTTTCTTCTTCTTTACTGCAACTTGGAGGTTCAAGAAAACAATCCAAAGTACTACTGGCTTTCCTGATCAGATTTTATCGGCTTCCCATTAGACAGAATCTTCACGCTCTACAGTCCTGACTTGATGTGGTCGGAAGGGAAATGAGAGTTGGACGTACGGAGTTTGATTGCATAGAACAACACATGATTCTGAATCTAACATATATATGATTTTGTTTAGAACAGATCGAAATCTTATAAAAAAAAGAAGTCTTTCTCCCTTCCACCACTTTGTGGTTGGTTTCTAACCCACCCACCACTACCATACCCCCTGTAGCCTGTAGGGGCCAGTTTGGCTGATCATTGATCTACCAATTCCACGCTCATCGATGTAATTGCTGCATGTGGAAACGCGTCTCCTATTAAGCAACATTCCACCATTTTTTCTTCTCCATTTGAAACACAATCATTTGTATTCTCTTTTGTTGGAACGAAGTATCAATTTTGGGTTAGGCCTCGTTTGTAGAGTTTTTTGGGTTTAGATCCTCACCAGAATGATAGAAAGTTTGATTATTTCTAAAAATTTTGCAGACATGCATGAGGGTATGGGAATCAATCCAGTTAGAAGAGTCACGCATATCATATCCTTGGGGCACAAGGAACTTGCATGTGTTTTATTAATTATTTAATAACTTAGCATCATATACATACATGGGATGAAAATAAATAATGATTTAGATAATATTCGAATATAAACACATGCTATTCTATTATTAAAAGAAAAGTAGATAATTAGATAAACGAAAATAAACACTTTTCTTTGTTTAAAATTTTTAGAATCTTATTTTACTTTTTTATATTTTATGAAAAAAAAAATTATTATCATCAGCCACTATTCAATATTTCATATCCCATAAAAAATACTTACATATCCTATAAAAAAAAAACTATAAATCTAAAATATGAAAATAAATAATAATTAATGCATAAAATTCCATAATATTTAAATAAAATATTAGGCCGAAAGTGTTGCCTAAAACTACGACGGATGGTCAACTTTCGGACTTACCGATGGACGTTAACATAAATAGATAAAGGGAAATGTTTGTCTGCCGCCCCATTTGTTCCGTCCAAGTGTACAGCTCGGGTAAATTTTTATTTTTTTATTTTTATGTAGTGATTAAAAAAATAATTTTAAATATATTGATGTATTTTTTTTATTTTTTAAATATATTTAAATATGTTAAAAAAATGTAAAAAGTAAAATAAATAAAAAAATAAAAAAAAAATTTGTACTTATCGGTACGCCAGCGGTAAACGCTGAGCGGCATAGTAGCGTGATCCATAATTTATGTGCCACATGTATCGGTTTTAGTGATCCAAGACGAACTATATCTTGAAAATTGGTGATCCAAGATCAACGCATGCTTGATTAGATTTTGTAAAAGAAAGATGCTTCTATCATCGATAGTTGGGTACCGATTAGTTCCAACAATTTTTTTTTAAAACTTAATAATTTAAAAAGCATTTTTTAATAATATTATGAATTTTTTTTAAAAAAAATTATTTAAAGATATAAAAAAATAAAAAATAATTTTTTTTTTTTACCATTATCAGGACCCGGATGTAGCACTGCCCTTTGTAAAATAATATTTGCATTTTGGAATGCAACTCTAACGCATTCCTTTCAAACAAAGTATGTAAATTTTAAATCTAAAAATAAAAAAATTTATTTTTTAACAATAAACTCGACATTTCTTTTAAAGAAAATATGCAAAATTTGAATAACATCTAGCATTAATGTTCAACTTAAATATTTTTTGTTATGGTCTTTTCATTGCCATTAATGCTTTGGGCTGTTTGGGAAGTCATGTATTGGTGCCTTGGTGGTGGTGTCGGTAACCCGAGATCGATGATACTAACCTTATATTAGATTATCAATGTTATTAGTTTTTTTTTTTTTTTCCCTTTTTTAGCTGAATTGTGGTAGTATAACAACTTGGCACCTTTGGATCGGATCTACTTAACTCCAAAGCTTATCTTCAAACAGCAAGGTTCAATCTAAATAAATGTTCATACTTTTTTTTTTCACAAGTGTTTGCTAAATGAGAAATTAACCTCATCAGTCATTATTCACTCTCACACTTTATATCAACAATTTTTTTTTCATAAAATGTGGATGCATTTTTCACATAATATAAGATAATAAATAGTAAATAATGAAAATAATTTTTCTTGCTAAATTTGTATCTTGGGCTTTGAAACTTGAGGCAATGGTTGTCTTGAAAAGGTAAACCATGTGTAGAAGTACAAGTGAGTATGTCCATATAGAATGTAATTTTCGATGGAAAGGGCATACCCTCCATACTGCTAGGATGAAAAGATTTTATTTATAAAAAAAAATTTAAAATTTAAATCTTATAAATCAAAATTTACTATATAAAATAGTCTGAAAGTACATGTTTTTTACACAAACTTATAAATAGAATGACTCAAAGAAAATATTAAAAAGTTTCGAACTTGCTCAAAAGTTCTCTAAAGCCAAACATACATTCTTTTGGGATATTTTTGCATGAGCAATACTACGTACAGTCCTTATTTTGAGGACTATAATGTAAATTTAGGTAATTTTATTTTTAAAATCTTATAAAATTATAAAAATATCCCTCCTAAACTTATATTTTTTCTTATTTAATAAATGATCAATATATACAATCTCCAAATAAAGAGTTTAAATAAAATTTCTCTTTTTGCAACCCACGTGACATATGGTTTGCAACTTGCAACGAATCAAGGGGTTGAGTAAATCGGAAGAACATGGGGCTAGCGAATAAGACGAAAGAGCTGTAGCCCAAATAAAATCATTGAGTAGACAATAGAAAAGGAATCCAAAAGCATATCTTACATGGGCCAACATTACTTTGTCGACCCAATTGAGTTTGAAAGATTTTCTCGTTTGAATTTATAAATTGTCTTATCTTATCTTTTTATTATAAATTTTTAAAATTTTTATATAAAATATAATAAATAATTCAATTTTTTTAAATTTTAAAATAATAATAATATTAAAAAAATAACATTCTAACAATATTTTTTTTTAATTTTTAATTTTTATTTAAAATCATTCCATCTCATTTCATCTCTAAATTCAAACCAGCCCTTAATCTCATTTAGTTATATAAATAATATGAAATAAAAGTTGAAAGTTAAATAAAATATTATTTTTATTTTAAAATTTAAAAAAATTAAATTATTTATTATATTTTATGTAAAAATTTATAATAATTATATAAGATAATATCAAATGAGATAATTTGATTCGTACAACCTAACTAGACCGAGCAGAATAAATATCGAAAATAAATAAATGTACGGCACCTCTCACCATATCTTTGTATCGGGGTCCAGTTGCACATAAATGCTTTACTTAGTTAGTTACGCAACACTTTCATGCATCGTGTTACGCAATTATTTCGAGAATGACCATGAAGAGGCCACTGTCGCGACTCGCGTGGATGGGTGGGATAATGCTTCCAACCGTTTCTTCTCATAAAAATTATATTGTCAAGTCACTCGTAGAATATATATGACATAATTTAATTTAAAAGGTAAATTTTTAAATTTTGAATCATACAAATTAAATTTTATAATTTAAATAATATAAATAGAATGTTTTACATGTGGTCTCGTTTAGATAGTAAGATGAGATAATTATATATGAAAATTAAATAAAATATTATTAGAATATTATTTTTTAATATTATTATTATTTTAAAATTTTAAAAAGTAAATTATTTATTATATTTTATGTAAAAATTTAAAAACATTATAATAATAAAATAAAATGAGATGAAACTATTTCTATATCTAAAACATTAACCAATAGGATATAAGTAATGTTAAGATGATTATTGATGTATTTTTGACATTTTTTAGCCCTTTCTATATATAGTTAATGGGGCCATTAATGTCTTTTCGACACTAATAACTTACATTAGTGGCGCCATTAACGTCTTTTAGCTAGTAAATTAAAAAGGAAAAAAAGAGGAGAGATTGGTTAGAATAAAATAATTCAATTAATTTAAAAAGAATAAAATAAAATAAATTTTTTTTTTTTAAATATAAAATAAGTATAGTGTATAGTGTGTGAAGATAATAAATAACAAATCTCAAAAATTAAAATAAGTTTTTTACTGTATAATATATTAAGGGGTCACTTAGGTATTATGGTACTTGGCACAAAATCATAGGTTGCAAGGAAAAGGGAAGGGAAAATCCGATCTATTCTCTCTAAAAACTAGAGAAAGGTTATTAATGGAATATAAAAAATTCATATATGCATGCTATTGGTGTCGCCTTCCTTAGTGGATCCTCAACCCTTTTCAATTAAGATTAGTAACAATATTAAATAAACCTCTAATGCATCAACAATGAAATTTATTAGTGTTATAGTACTAGAGTCACTACTCAAAAGAAAAGTGAGAAAATATAAATTAAAAGTTTAAAAAATACAAAAAAAAAAAAATGATACGGGACAAAAAATTTTTATTATTATTGTTTGAATTCTTTTCATGCGCCCATTAGCTGTAAAAGCTTGATGAACAGATTATACTAAAGAAGAATAATTATACATATACAATTATTTTTATAATTTAATTTTAAACTTAAGGTTATCATGTAAATAAGGGTATCATGAGCAATTTCAACATGACAATGCTACTACACCCCCTAATTTATACCACTCAATTTTTCTTCTTGACGTGGTACTTTAATGTGGTGTTACATGACTTATTAAAAAAAATTATAAATACAAACATAAAAATGTAGAATGAATCTAGAGTTTTAGGCCTTGTTCGTTTTTACAATTCTTTTTAATTCATCTCATCTAATCATTATAATTTTTTTAAATTTTTACACAAAATAAAATAAACAATTCAATTTTTATAAATCTCAAAACAAAAATAATATTAAAAATATATATTGTAACAATATTTTATTTAACTTTAAACTTTAATCTTAACTCATCTCATTTTTTTATGCTTTTAGACTTCATTTTGTTTTAAATATATATTTTTAAATTTTTTTTAATAAACCACGTGGCATTGTGATTCCGCATCAATGGACAAATTAAATGGTATAAATTAAGGAATACAGTGACATTTCTCATTTTCAATAATCGTTAAAAAATAATTATAGAGAAAACTTTAGGCAAATTGTATAAATATCATTATTCTGATCATAAAAACAAGAAGCGTGCTGGTAGGGTGTTCCTCAGCAGTAATAGTTGGATGTGTCATCTAGAAAAATTTTATTTTTTTAATTTTTTAAAATATTTTTAAAAAAATATAAAAATATATCAATATATTAAGAGTCATTTAATAAGTAAAATAAAAATAATAAAATCAAAATTAAGAGACAAAATGAGGTTACTGATTATTCAAACAAAAAAGTATAAGACGGCACGCGCTAATAGACGGCACGCGCCTGCAACATGCGAATAGAACAACTATTTTAACAGACGTTTCGAACCTTTTCCCCTCCAATTTTTAACCTTTTAACACTCGAAAGCTCCACTACCTGCCACCAAATTCCCCCATGCAAATATCTTCTCGGAGCTCTAATGATTCCACCAATGCACCATTCTCTTCCCCTCCATAACCCATCTTCTTCCCAACCCCAACCCCACACAATCCAGTTATAATCCCCACCAATCCTCTGTTGTCACAAATACAGACGTCACTGCGTTTGCAATTTCTCAAGCGTCAGCCATAATTCAAGGCCTTGCCTACTTTGCTTTGCGCACTGAAAATTCCAAAGAGACTGGTTTTGCCTATCGGATATGTGGGTAGTGATTGCTTTCTGGAATTAAATGGCTCGAGAAGGGTTCCTGGTGCCGGTTGAGACTCAAGCTTCTTTGAAGAAGAAGACAGCCGTTTCAACGAGCTGGGTTTTTCTGGACAACAATGGGGAAAGTACCATTCTGGATGTTGACAAGTATGCTATTATGCGACGGGTTCAGATTCACGCCAGAGATCTTCGAATCCTTGATCCCCTGCTTTCTTATCCTTCCACCATTCTTGGCAGAGAAAAAGTTATTGTGCTCAATTTGGAGGTGAAGAGAACATTGATCCCTTCACATTCAATTGCGTTATAGTTTTGTTTCCTTTGATTTTACTTTATGGGTGGTTGATATGTTTAATTATTTCGCTAATCTCTTAGTTGGGTTTTGTTTTCCAGCACATTAAAGCTATAGTAACCGCAGAAGAGGTAAACTCTCCCTCTCTCTCGGTGGGTTTCTCCTCTTGTACTATAGTAACATATGATATGTGTTTTTTGGGGAATAGTGATTTCTGAAGACCTTTTACCTTTATTGTAAACAGTGCGACCTTTTCCTCTGTTCTGTTTTGAATATTCGGTAGATATGAGGAAACTCAGTGGGTTTCGACTTTCGAGTCATTTGGAGTATTTTTATTTTTGGGTTTAGGTATTGCTTCGAGATCCTTTTGATGATAATGTAATCCCGATAGTCGAGGAACTTCAAAGGCGATTGCCTTTAGCAAATTCCATTTGCCATGGCCAAGGAGAAGAAGAAGAGCACCCAAGCACTGAAAGTGGTGCAGAAAATGGTAAAGCTGAATAAATGAATTTTTTTTCCTGGGCTTTTCCTTGTCACTCCAATTATTCTAAATTTTGGTACCGCACTACTACTACTGCTCTTGTATATGGTTCAATTATTGAATTCTTTGAGGTTGGGACGATTTGTTTCGTATGCATTGCAGAATTTCCATTTGAATTCCGAGCTTTAGAAGTTGTTCTCGAAGCCATTTGTAGTTTTCTCGATGCACGCACAAGAGAACTAGAGACTGATGTATATCCAGCTTTAGATGAGCTGACGTCCAAGGTAAAACGCTTCTTTAATGAGCTATCTTTTTTGCTTCTGCAGTGATATCTGATTTGATGCTTCTATGCTGTCCCCAATTTAAACGGTTACGTTAGTGTCCATACATCTCATGAAATTCGCAGTGCATGTTCTAAGTAGCTGGGTGTGGTAGGAAAATGTTATTCAGGTCCTCTTATACACTTTTCTGCACTTTATGAACTTTTGTTTCCATGTTTTTGGTGACAAGTATTTCAAAACTCCTGTCTCCAGCAACTTCATTGTAAGACCAGTTGTTTGCTACTCTTTCTGCACCTTTTGATTTTGAAACATATAGTAATAATTGAGTCCAGTTCAAATATCTTTCTGCACCTTTTGATTTATAATATTTTTTATAAGAGCCTTCTTGTTTTCTTGTAATACGTAGATTAGCA
This sequence comes from Pterocarya stenoptera, assembly GCA_003123785.1. Taxonomy (NCBI): domain Eukaryota; kingdom Viridiplantae; phylum Streptophyta; class Magnoliopsida; order Fagales; family Juglandaceae; genus Pterocarya; species Pterocarya stenoptera. The sequence continues at coordinate 20,461 of QEOT01006707.1, forward strand.
GTCGGAATTTGGATCGGGTGCGCAAACTGAAGAGTGCAATGACAAGGTTGACAAACCGAGTTCAAAAGGTATGTTTTTTATATGACATCTGAACCTTGAATTGAGGTAAAATTCCTTTCTGCTTGGATGGAAGAGTTCCTTTCTTTTTGTGTGGCTGAAAAATGTAATTTGCCTTAGGAGGTTACTTTCAAAGCATTGGAATTCATATTGGCTGTAGCGGGTGCTTTTAGGTTCTGCAGGGCATCTTAATTTAAACTTCAATAAAGTTGTCCCACAAGAACGTTGGAAGAAACCTAAGCCTAAATAGAATACTTGCCATTAATTTTGTGGGACTGGATCCTAGTGTAATCTCACGTTTTCGGCTTTGATCTTGAGTTCTCGAGACGCTGTTAATGGCAGTACGAACAGTTTACTTCGAAAGATCTCTTATTCATTCCCCCAAAAGACCTAGTCTTTTATATTGTTGTTACTGTTGGCAAGCCCCAAATTTGTTGTCAGTTGAAGGAAACATGTAGTCAATGTGGAGTGGTGCAAGGGATTGCTTCCTTAGTTTTCTCCTTCAGTCATAAGTCAATATCATCGATCACTTACAGTTGAGATAACCAATCTCTCCACTCCATTTTACATTAAGAGCAGGAGAACTAACAAAGAAGAAAACCTAAGAACAATAACACGGTCCTTACAAATAGCAACAGAGAGAATGTTGTGATGAGATCTAATGCCTGGAGTTTAAATACAAATAAATACATAAACAAACACACGCCAGAGAGAGCACTAAAACATGCTACCATTTGGCAGTGAGCACAAAATATTGAATAAGATCAGGATGGCAGTAAGATCACAAGCCAAAGGATTTTAACTGTAGATGAGAAGCCTCTGCACAATTCGAAGGTGTTTTCACTGTGAAAATACTAAAAATAAAAAAAGAGAGAGATAAAAATAGAAGAAAAATGGCAGTGGCTCCTTTGATATGAAGGATACATATACAATTTTTAACACTAGTCTTTAGCAACTAAAAGCTGATTCCATTTATTGATTAAGGCGTATGATTTATTTCATTAGCATTCTGGTTTTCCAGGTTAGGGATGAACTCGAACAACTTCTTGATGATGATGAGGATATGGCAGATCTTTACTTGTCAAGAAAGTTGGCCGGGACATCTTCACCTGTCAATGGCTTTGATGCTCCTAATTGGTTTATTAACTCTCCGACTACGGGCTCAAAGATATCCAAAACCAGTAGGGCAAGTGCTGCAACAACTAAAGAGGAGGATGATATTGATGAGCTTGAAATGTTGCTTGAGGTCGTTAAAGCGATCTTGTTATAGGTTTTTCTAAAACTAAAAGTGACATCTAGATTAATACTGAAATATTTTGCAGGCATACTTTATGCAAATTGATGGCACGATGAACAAATTGACAACGGTATATATCAACTTGTCCTAACTTGTTTCTGTTTCATGTTGGACTGCACTGATACGAATTTATATAATCTTCTATAAACAGATGCGTGAATACATTGATGACACAGAGGATTACATAAATATCCAGGTAACCCAAGTTGGACAACTCATGTTGTTTAATTTTTTATTACTTAGTTTTTCCAAAGGATGGAATAATCATTAATCTCATAAATTTCACAGCTATGATGAATTGAAAAGGGATGAGTACCAGTAGGCTATAAGGCCAATGATGGACAACTAGAAAATGAAACTAAAATTAAAGTTTGTCCAACACTTGTTGAGGAAGATTGTTCAAAATGCAGTGTGTGTTTTTAAGTTACTTCTTTGAAGCTTCTCACATAAATGACCAAAAACCTCTTAGGCACTATAATACCCTAAAACCCATTTGGACTACTGTCACATTATAATCCGTTATGCATCCCTTGTTGCAGCTTGATAATCATCGAAATCAGCTGATTCAGGTACTGTCTTTGAGGAACAAATAAATTTCTGTGTCCAAGTATGTTCACCTCTATGTCTTTTAATCATCAACATGCTTCTTTTACCGTTCTTTGGAATCGAGCTGGTCACATTTTTTTTTTCACACAATTCTAGGTGCACAATCCTAACTACATCATGTTTATGCATTTCTTTATCACTTCTAATTCTGTTCTCTATTGCAGCTGGAATTGTTGCTAAGTTCTGGAACTGTTTCTTTGTCTGTGTATTCTTTGGTGGCTGCAATGTTTGGAATGAACATCCCAACTATGTGGAATGATGACCATGGATACATATTTAAATGGGTATGAGCGGTACATAATCTCTTTTGTGAATAGACAATTATATCATCTTAGAATTGTCGTTCCGTCCATGTGATGCCAATAGACTTATGATTAACTTGTTAACCTTTCTCTTCTGTTACCTTTAGGTGATCATCCTCGCAGGAGTAGTTTGTGCATCCCTCTTCTTATCAATAATTTCATATGCTCGGCACAAAGGTCTTGTTGGTTCTTGAAATTCATAAACAAGTTTTAAGGATATGCATAATAAAGGTCGCTATTAGGCATTGGTGAATTGGAGGACGATGATGGTTTTCAGCTTGATTTAACCAAGTCCATTGCAACCAGTAGTGTTTACAGTAAATAACCATTTTGTTGGCATCACTGTCAGAGATGACAAGTTCCATTGGAGGAGAGTTGCTGTGGACTCTCTACTGCTTGGGATGTCTGAAAATTACAGCATTTGCTTTGCAGCATTCATTTGGATAGAAATTACGCTTGTTCTTAAGTTTTCTGACCTAATCTGAATCTTACCCTATCCTTGTTTATATATTGGAGCTAGCATTACACCATGTGCAAACATCTTGACCTCTGAAAGAAAATCATTTTTCAACAAAATCCAGATAACTTTGATCACATTTTTATAGAGAATTTGACATCTCACCAAGAACAAGAGTAAATTCTATCCATATAAAACTATTAGACTCGTAATGAATTCTAGATAACTGGAAACATCAACTACACTCTTTTTAGCATTATTGTCAACAGCTTTGATGTTCCGGGCCCTCTTGATGGAATCATGGAAGGTCATTTTTTTACAATCAATGATTGCACGATTGGTTTGTTGAAACTTTTGGATAAGAACGAGGCAGCTTGCAGCTATTTTTCTTTCCATCTTTGAGGATAAACAAATCGCTTACACCCTAATACAGATAAACGTGATATACATAAAATCTTTCTAATTTTTTCAAACTTCCAAACAAAATACAATAAACAATTTAACCATTCCAAATCTTAAAATAAAAATTATATTATAATAATATTTCATTTAATTTCATCTGATTTGTATAATCAAACGAAATGAAAATCCAAAAATCTCTTGGGGCTGGAAACATTCTGCAACACTACTAATGAAAATGCCACCAATTTGGCTGTTTATGTTACAAATAGATGCATTGTTTGTTTTTGATATTACAATGACAGACGCTTTATTATTTGAATGGATCTACAGAGTCATGAGTTAAAAGCTAGTACCAAAAGAAATGAGCTACCTAACATTAAAAAAACATGCCCAAAAGGCAAAGCACATTAGAGGAATTCTCTCCAATCTCTTACCACCGACTGGTTTTCTTCTTCTTTACTGCAACTTGGAGGTTCAAGAAAACAATCCAAAGTACTACTGGCTTTCCTGATCAGATTTTATCGGCTTCCCATTTTACAGAATCTTCACGCTCTACAGTCCTGACTTGATGTGGTCGGAAGGGAAATGAGAGTTGGACGTACGGAGTTTGACCGCATAGAACAACACATGATTCTGAATCTAACATATATATGATTTTGTTTAGAACAGATCGAAATCTTACAAAAAAAAGAAGTCTTTTTCCCTTCCACCACTTTGTGGTTGGTTTCTAACCCACCCACCACTACCATACCCCCCGTAGGGGCCAGTTTGGCTGATCATTGATCTACCAATTCCACGCTCATCGATCTAATTGCTGCATATGGAAACGCTTCTCCTATTAAGCAACATTCCACCATTTTTTCTTCTCCATTTGAAACACAATCATTTGTATTCTCTTTTGGTGGAAGGAAGTATCAATTTTGGGTTAGGCCCCGTTTGTAGAGTTTCTTGGGTTTAGATCCTCACCAGAATGATGGAAAGTATGTTCCATTTTTTATTTTTTTTTAAAAAGTCATGCCACGTGTGTACATAAAAATAAGTTCACAAATTAACGTAGTTTGATATTAAATTGCAAGTTAAAACTTTAGTAAAGTTTCTTGAGTTTGGCTAAAATCATGTAACTAAGTTTTATTCACGAGAAATGATATTTGTAGTCGTAAAATGTGTAAGCCTCCGCATCCTTTTCAAAGAGAGTGTATAAATTTATGTATCTTAAAATTATATTTAACATTACTCTTAGTTCACATCCAAAATAGGACGATAGAATGTATGCTTGAAAAAAAAAAAAAAAAACAAACAAAGAAATAAAGTCATAACATGTGTATGAAATATTATTTAAGAGAAATAATTTATACAAGTTTTAAATAGATAAATTTTATACAATTTCTTGTAAAAAAGTAGACCCCGCTTTAAAAGAGTTAAAAAATATATTTTTTATTAGTAGAACCAACTTTTTTACAAAATACTTATATGAAACTTATCCATTTGAACTTGTATTTAGTATTATTCATTTTCTAAAGCAAAATGATGTGTTTTCCTCAAAATGTTTTTTTTTAATTATTTAAGTTGGCATGAAAACATGTTTTCCTACGAGAGGAGAAAATTTTGGAAACCTGAAAACTTTCTGTCTTAAAGATATTAAAGAGAAATATTTTAGTCATAAAAAAAATCAATAAAAATTAATTTAGTTGGATATAGTATATTAAATTATGAAATTACTATTATTATAAAATAGATCTTAATGGATTATATGAAATTACGATCACTTTATAAATTTATTTTTATATAATTACTTTATAGAATAACATTTTTCAATGTCAAAATTCATAGAAAAAAAAAAAAAAGTCCGGCCAGCGTGCCACCTAGCTTTGACTATTAGGCATGCTCGCCAGTACAAAGTTTTTTTTTTATTTTTATATATTTTTAATATTTTTAAAAAATAAAAAAATATTAATATATTAAAAATTACTTTCTTAATTATTACATAATAAAAAATAAAATATATGAACAAGAGAGCTCAGACCGCGTACAAATCTTTGAAAAAAAAAAAACTAAACTGAACTGTACAACTGTTAACTTCAGCGACCACATGGTACTGTACCTCGCATCCACGTCCGCAGTAGTCGCTAACATGCACAGGTGCACACGTTAACCTTCACTCCCGCTAACACTGGCCGTCACGTATACGAAACCCTGTAAGCATATGGTATCTGTAGCACACCCGCGGAGCACGTTATCCCCGGACCCCCCCCAAAGTCCCTCGACTCTTGCTTCAGCTGTTAATGCCTTTCCGAATCAACATTTCAAACAAGAATTATATTATATTCCACATTCTAAATTAATTTTTTAAATTATATTATTTATCGATTAAATTATTATTTCTGTATGTTAATCTCGAAAATATATATTATTAAATGATAATTTGAATACAAATGAACGATTTTGATTAAAAAAAAAAAATACGGACGTACGTAGGAAAAAGAGGAAAGAAAGAAATAATAATTTTAGTTTATATAAAAAGAAAGAAATTTCGGTTCATGCTATTTTCAACGAAGAGAGCCTCTCCTTCCCTCGATTCAGATCAATCAGCCACACCCCCTCTCTCTGTCTCTATTCTCTACAAATACACCAAAACCCACGTCGAATCCCCACGAATATAACTGACCCATTTGATAATCTCACGATCTTGGGCCACCAGCTTTCGGGTTCTCCACCGATCAAGAACCATATTATTGCCTCCCTGTATGCAACTATGCATTAATTTCTTCGTTCTGGTATGGTATTTGCAGGCTTTGTTTGCTTATTCTTGTGCTGGCTTCTGCATCACTGGTTTAATGCAGGCGAGCTTGGTGAAATGGACGTAAATTTTGCGTGTGTGCCTGTGGTGGTGACATGCAGTGTGTGAACACGTGGGTCGGAGAGGCTTTGACTGCTGGGAATGGCGAATCAGGTGGTAAAGGTCAGGAGGGAGGCAATTGCGGCGTGCATGACTTGTCCTCTGTGCAATAAGCTCTTCAGAGATGCCACTACAATATCTGAATGCCTTCATACGTGTGAGTCTCTCTAATCCGTTTCTTTGTGGTCTGAATCTTGTTTGTTTTGACTTTTTTCGTGGCAATTTTGAAAATTTGTGTCTTGTAGTAGCATTTTGCGGTCTTTGTTATTTGGATTGTTGTTATTTCGTGTTTTGTTCTCTGGGTCTGGCTTGGTTTGGCACTTATTGTTCTGGGCGTTGGATTATTTAGTATTTCGATCTTCTCTGTCTCTGTCTCTCTCCTCTTACTGCTTGAAAATATAAATCCTTCGATCAAACTGTGACTATCTGTAAATTAACAAGTTTGTGTTTCATAAATATATGTGTTGGAGAATGATTTGGATGTTTGATCGATAGTGATAGAAACGGAGGGCCTTTTGTTATGGTAACTAAGTAGAATTGTACTTCTGCAAGAGCTCTTGGATTTAAGTCCTTGCATATTCTAGATTTAGCTAGGCTTTGGGTGCGCTGGTCTATTAGTGAGCCCAGGCTATACGGTTTGGCCATTGCGAAATTGAGTATCAAGGGACCCTTCAATTCTCCTTTTAGATGGTAATCCATGATTTAAATTTTGCGATCACGTTACTCAAAAGCCTCTTCTTCTGGTCAGGATTCTAAATAAAAAGCTCCTTTCGTAGGAAAAGGAGATTTGAAGAATGATCATTTATATTCTTTCATAGTTCTTTTATGCCTCTTGTATATCTTTGTTTGAGTTAAATTTGAGTGGTTTTAACTCAGAAACTGCTAGTGGACGGTATGTGTCACTAGCAAGTGATGCTCTATATAAATAAATTATTAAAAATCTGACATACCTCTTATTTTTGCTCTCCACTTTTCCCAAGCTATAGAGTTCATTAAAATTTAATTTCTTGAACACTTGATATTTGTAAACTTATTTTTTCCTGGTCCTTTATAGAGTTAGTGACTCGATGAACAGATATATGATGATTTGTATTTTAAACTTCATCCAGTCTGCAGGAAGTGCATATATAATAAAGTTTCAGAAGAGGAATTGGAATGCTGTCCAATATGCAACACTGATCTGGGTTGTGTTCCACTGGAGAAATTAAGGTTGGATCTCATGACTATACAATCTCAGCTATAAGTGGAATCTCTCTTTCCTTCTGCATCTTCACTTTCAACATTGTGTATCGAGTTGTATATTGCATGAGTAGGGGCTTAAGAAGTGATAAGTTCAGGTTCATATGATTGGCTGACTACCACTACCTATCCTACCATATCTTAGTTCTTGAGATGGAGTTTTTGGATGAATAATGACACTGCATATGCATAAGGATCATACCATTTGCCTGCAACATTTCTATCCAAGAATGCTCATTTTTCATGCTTCAGTCATAAAATTTAGGTGTTCCTTTTGCTGCTTATTTTCTGTTTCCCTAGTTAGGAGACAATTTGTTTGTAGTTTCTAAGAATGTGGAAAGGCACTAAAATTCAAGACACATTTCATACATCAGCCTATTGGGTTTTTGGAACTTATTTTTGTGTTATGTTTTCATTGGTTAATATTTATGATACTCTCTGCATTTCTGGCAATATTCTTGATTATCTTCTAGAGCTATGCTTATATGACTCTGCTGTGTGTATGCGGGTGGGTGGCTTTGCATTCATTTGAATATGCTTAGATTGTGTAAATTGCCGCTTCTCATGCCTTGTTTCTATTTCTAATCCCATGTTCCACTTTGTGGCAACAACAAAAGTTGTCCTCTGAGGAGCATGCAGATTTATTCTGTATATTGACCATATCAGAGTGGACGCTTTACATGGGAATTCGTTCTAATAGCTAGCATACTTATTTATCTCTGATCATCAGGCCAGACCATAGTTTGCAAGATGTAAGGACCAAGATTTTCCCTTTCAAAAGAAGAAAGGTAAATGCACCGGAAGTTGTGCCTTCAAATACATTACCAGCAAGAAGAAAGGAGAGATCACTGTCGTCATTGGTGGTCAGCACTCCCAGAGTGTCAGCCGCCCAGGCTACCATGACTGGAAGAAGATCAAGAGCTGTTGCAAGAAAGGCTGCTGCTTTACAAGCCTCCAGAGTTCCCATTGAGAAACAAGTTAAAAAGGAGGAAGATTCTATGGAAGATCATCCTAAGAGTTCAAGCTCACCTGAGACTTCAAACAAGCTTCTGCAATATACTGGGCAGGTAAAACGGGGGCTAACATGCTGTTTTCTTGAAATCTTTATGCTGATATGATTTTTGTTTTCCAGCCTGCCTATATGGTTTTGTTTCCCATTAGCTGAAAAAGGTTGCATCTTTTCCATTTCACTAATAATATTCTTGCTTGTATATTTGACTGTTATAGAATTCTTACCCCGGTGAGCCTAGTCATTCCACCCCTATTAAAGAAACAGAGAATGATCCTGAACAGTGGGACGCAAAACTGGATCTGTGGAAACCTTTGAACTGTCTGGTGGAAGTTGCAAATAGGACTAAATCTTTCAAGTCACAGGGGTTTGATGCTAAATTAGAACCTACGCAAGTGAATGAGATCAAAGGTCAACTGCGAAAATCCAAAATTAAGGAAATCAAACACAAGTTAAAAGCCGAGGATAAAATGAATATTACCGATCCTGCCTCTTCAGAAATATTAAAACCCAAAATTTTGCGGAGGGCTCGTCGAAAAAGGGAACCTGATTTTGGAGACTCAGGCATTTCACCCCAAGCTATGCTGGATGCTGCTGGTACTACACACAAAAGAAGACTCGGTCCAGTTTGGTTCTCTCTAGTAGCTTCCCAAGACCAGTGAGAAATGACTTTAGCTTTTAAACTTTAAATAGTTAAATCCATAATGAAAAATGAACGAATTTTCTTGAAAATAAAGTCCTCATCGGTTTTTTTATTGAGCTGGAATTGATGATTTCAGGGAAGGAAGTGCACCCTTGCCCCAGATTCATGCAAATTACTTGAGAATTAAGTAAGTTCCTTTTGCCCTATATAAGGCTTTGTTTATCATGTTTTCTGAATAAGTCCATTCCTTCTTGTTTTAGCATGTAAGATCAATTGAATACAGTAGCATGTGTTTGCACAATTTTAGACTTTGAAAAAGATTCACACCCATTGATCTTTTACTGTTTTTTTTTTAATCCTTTGACATATAGATAAAGAACGGCATTTACATGGTCTTCATTGCTTAGCAAAAGACCTCTTGGCATTCATTGCTTTGACATCTCATCTGATAACTTAACTCTGTATATTTTGATGGATTATGTATGTGTCAATTTTACATTTATCAATAAGAGATCGTAGACTCATCCAAATTCGAAACTGTCCGGAACAAAGTTGTCTTAATTGATT
>QEOT01006707.1:30473-63962 GCA_003123785.1 Pterocarya stenoptera
TTGAAGGAAATCGTATGTCCTGAGCATAACAGACCAAATGAAAATTGTTCCATTTTCCACACCGAAAATATGTAACTTCAACTTGGATTTTGATCCTCTCTTGCGCGTGTACTACCGTGATAAAAAAACTACCCAGAAGAGCCAATCGTGGGAAATCTCCATTGCCTTGAAATTATGTTTGCTCATCCCGTTTCCCTCCCCTACTAAAAGAAAAAACACAAAATATTTTCCTTTATTTAATTGGGGTAAATGATTAATTCCCATCAGAGGTAGTGCACGTTGCTACCCTGTGATGTTAATATGTTCAAGTAAAAACTTCCACAGATACTGTTGAGTGCATAGACCAAATTTGTCAATTGGAAAATGCTTTTGTTAGTGACTAAACTAAAATATTTACTCGATACTAGGATATATCTTTATGACATGTTTGTTGCTTTTGTCATAGGGATGGAAATGTACCCGTATCACTGATTCAACAATACCTGATGAGGAAACTAGATCTCACCAGTGCTGCCGAGGTGAGTGAATCTGGTCATGCTTCTTTAGAAAGATAATCTCTGATTGAGTAGGAATCCAATTTGAGAAATCTTACTGTTCTGTTTAGTTGTGGTGCATTTATCTGTCTTGATGCTGGGCTGCCATTACATTCGGCAAAATTTTCATATCTTTTAAATACGGTATATTGTACCTGTCTAAGAATTAAGATTCAAATATGTTGCATGTCATTTGAGGACGCGGATACCCAGTTAAAGTTTTCTTAAGACTATTTTTATTTTCAATGGGAAATTGAACTTGTCATTTTCAATTTTATAACATGTTGCATTTTATTAGTTTGGCTCTTGGTCCACCTCTATCTGAGCCTGGTTGCGCAGATGCTGTCACATGGGTTATAATATGTAGCATCTACAGAAGTTTACATTTTGTAATGTCCTCTCAGCTGTAGAATAACAAACAAAATGAGGGTCATATCCGGTGTTGACCCCAACTAAGTAGGGCCTTGAAGTGTTGGCTCGAGTACAATCATACCTTCAGCATTCCGCTCTCGAGACTCGAATCATTAATTTACCCTTGGCAGATTTTACACTTATAATACTCATTGCTAACCATATAGTTGACACTCTTGCAGGTTGAGATCAAATGTATGGGACAACCAGTTGTCCCGACCTGGCAACTCCACAATGTAGTTGATTTGTGGCTACAAAAGGCTCCCACATCAGAACGAATTCCGGCATCAATTGGATCGTCGGCCAAGGATTTCGTGATGGTGCTGGCCTATTCTCAAAAGGCTCCAGCAGCATGATCGATCATGGTTTTTCTCCATCTGCTGCCGTTCAAATCTTCAAAATAATCCGAGTATACTCTAGTCTTCCTAGAATCTTGGTGGTGACCGAGTGGCATTTTTCTTGATGATCCGGCATGTATGTTGTTTCGAGGAATAATTGGTTCATTCGCAGCCAACATTTTCCTAGGCTTCGGAATAAAGAGTCATTTTCCTAGGCTTAATGTTACTACATGTCTGAGACAATCACCCTTTGCTATGGCCTGGCAGGCTCTGCATGTTTGCTGCTGCTGCTGCATAATTAAGAGGTCCAATCTTCAACTGTTACGGATTTATAACTTAGACTACTGCATAATTACACACCACGTTGTAGAACCCTATAAATTCTCAACTGATACGCGCTTTTTGGGCCTCTAGTTGAGAGCTCGAGCTCGAGCTCGAACTTGGTTGTAACAAAATGTACTTTATTCTAGTAAATTAAATTACCTGCATCTTTTTCAAATTACTGTACGAGAAACCAACTCTAGTTCTCACTCTTCCTTTTTATTTTTTTCTTCATCTAATGACGAGAACTTCATGTTAGGAACGGTAAGAGAAAAAAGAAGAAAAAAAAAAATTAGAATTAATCATATATGATACGAGATTTATATAGTTTGATAATGTGCTTACGACAATCTTTTTTTTTAATTTTCTTCTCTAACGATATTTTTTTTTTCAAAATGGTTCACTTTTTCTAGCGATCATATTTTTCAAGATTTGTCCATTTCTAAAGGCAATAATTTTTAAAATTTGATAACTTTTTGATAATTATTATTATTCAAATTTTGTCATTATCTAACGGTCATATTTTTGAAAAGGCATATTCTTCCGATGGTCATAAGTTTTCTTTCAATATAAATAAGTTCATTTTTCTTCTAACTTTCATTCACTTCATTCTAAGTTTCTTTTCTATGGAATCTCAATTATTACTCTTATGGCTCGTCATTTGTTTAAAAACCATTCTTTCATTCGCAATATACTTCTTAATGACTGATAAGTTAGAGATGAATGGTGTTGTGGAAGAAGAACGACCATCGGCACAACTTCGTCAATACATTTGGCCTAATTGTTTGCAAGGCCATGAGAGACTTTTTCATAATTATTTTGTTGAAGTACCAGTATATCCTCTCAAAACATTTCATAAGAGGTCCAAGATGAGGAAATTTCTTTTTCTTCACATTCAATCTGAGGTCGAAACTCACAATCTATATTTTGTCCAAAGAAGAGACAATGTTAGAAGACTTGTTTGTTTTGGCCTTCACAAGATTACAACTGCACTAAGAATTCTGGCATACGGAGTAACTGGTGATTTTGTGGATGAATATCTAAGAGTTTCAGAGATCACTAAAATGGAAAGTCTAAAACTATTTCCTAAAGTGGTGGTTTGTATTTTTTAGAAACAATACTTGAGGTCACCAACAAACAACGATTTTGCGAGATTGCTAGCGATTAATGAAAGTCGTGGCTTCTCATGAATGTTGGGAAGCATCTATTGCATGCATTGGAAATGAAAAATTTGTTCTACTGTATGAAAATGTATGTATTCTGGCGATAGTCATGAAGCAACCATTACTTTAGAAGTGATTGCATCTCATGATCTTTGAAAATTTCAAAAAAAATTACAGAGAGAAAAATCATAGGTTGAAGCTAAAATGTTCGCAAGTCCCTTTCCATAAAAATGAATAACAAGCAAAGAGGCTGAGAGAAATAGATGGGTCTCGATTTATAGAATTAACTTAATTTTATTTTAATAAAAAATTTAACTATTTTAATAATATATATTTATTTATTGAGCGAATAGTGCTGCTAGCAAAAGATTAATACCATGTAGCAACTGGCTAAGTCCAAAGTTATTACTGCTAGCCGGCTGAAGTTGAATTTAACTCACTTTTTCATATTTTACTGGCTAAACCAGCCTTTGCCTAACCAGTTGTGAATGCCCTTATACATTATATTATACACTTGTATAGCTGTCAGACTCTTTGATTATCATTAAAAATAAAATTCTCAACAATTCTATATAGACAAGCACGTTGTCCAATCACGAAAACCTCATGTCATGTGTGATTGATTCCCCTTTTTGTTTTTTCTTATCATTCCTATCACTGACATCATAGAAATATATTGTCTTTACCAATTAAACTCTGAACATGTGTAACAGATGTAATCTACTATTTAGGTAAATAATCAGCTTTTCAACTATAATTCTGCTAATATTTAAATATAATTTTATAATGATTTATATTGAGATAGTTTATGACACTTTCTTAAGAGCAAAATCTCCTATTTTAAAATATAAGAGTAAAATATTAAAATTGTCTCTAATTTTTCCTCTTTGGATTATGAGCATTGTCAAAAGCCAATACATTTTCAAAACTTAAAGAAATGTAGATAAAATCATCATAAGTAATATTTTATTATAAAAACTAAAACCACCTTCTTTTCTACATAAACGGTATACAGTAATATAATAGTCTGTTTTTTAAATAATAACCCAATTAAATTCATATAAGATTAATATTATAAGGTTATAACTACAATAATTTTTATTTGTTATAATAATATAATATAATATTATTAACTAAAACATCCGATGCTCCCATCTAATTCAGGCCAGCAAAAGAGTTACTGATACTATTTGAGATGCCTTTCATTTAATTTTTGATTATTAATCGTTGGATTTTCTTTAGATAGTGTAATTACAAAATATGAAAAAAATAATTAAAAATATTATCTTTAAAAAAATAATATTATGTTATTATTTTGATGAATCTAATGACTAATCTAATATTGAATTATGGATATACAGATTTTGAAATTATAAAAAATATATACTTTTTATTAAATTTTAAAAATATCTTTGACGAAGCCAATGCTCAAAAACTTTGAGCTTTTTAAACCCTATACAACTTTAATTAAATCAATCATTTCATTAGATTTTCGTTAATATTATGCTAAAACGTCGCATGTCATTAAAAAAAATTAAATAATAAATACGAAATAAATTATTATAAAAAAAATATAAATTACTGGATGACCCCAGACCCCAAGGCCACCCAGCTAACCGGGACGCTGGATTATATTTGATGTGAGATGTGGACAAGCCAAGGCACGGCTGCTGGGTTATATATATATATATATATTTTTTGAGCAAGTTGACTACTTCTTTTTATAAATAAAACGAAAAGAGTACAGAAAGCAAATAAAAAGAAAGTAGAAAGTAGCTGTTAATTATACAGATAAGAGGGGTGGGTCTTTCCCACTATGAAAATTCAACAAGGAGGGGGGCAATAGTAATTGTGGAATATTGCCATAGGCTTGCGTTGCCGCTGCCCACTGTGCCAAATCATGACCACATCGATTCTTTGATCGATGGATTTTCCTAGTCTTCCAATCTTCAAAAAAGCTGAGATTGTAGTTGATGTCGCTGATGATTGGACTAATCATCCAATCTGTGCATTGGAAGGGTTGGAAATAGCTTCAATGGTGATGCTTGAGTCCCCTTCGAGAAGAATTTTTTGCAAACTCAGTCTTCTTGCTTCCGTGATGGCCATTAAAGCTGCTGGGTTATATAATATGCATAATGAAATATTTATAATATATTTTATAATAATGTGTTAAAATGAAGATATTTTTAAAATATTTTTTATTTTAATATATTATTATAAAATATATTATAGAATATGTTTATTTTTCTTATAATATCGGTTTCAAATGTGCACTTTATCCAATAAAATTATATGACGTGGCCTATCTGTTATTGCTGCAAAGCTCTGACCATGTGCTTCAGACCCGTAACACAGTAACACTAACTACTGTTTCAGATGTCTCCAAAAAAAAAAAAATTACTGTTTCAGAGAAGAGAGCTGCTAGGGCTGTAATCGAGCCGAGCCGAGCCGAGCTTTGGCTTGTCGAGCTCGGCTCGACTCAAAATACTCAAGCTCGAGCTCGAGCCTAAGCTCGAATTTTTTTTTTATTCTCTGTTCGAGCTCGACTCGATAAGATAAATTCTTAACTCGAGCTCGTCCTACAAACGAGTTCGAGTCGAGTCGAGCTCGAGCTCGAGCTTGAATTGTTTTTTTTTTTTTAATAAGATTTAATAATTAATAAAATAAAAGACCTAATATTGAATTTATACAACTAACAAGTATACCTTTATTGAATTATAAAATCTTAAAAAATTTATAAATAATTAAAATATCTAACTAGTTGATATTTATCCAAAATATCAATATATTAGCCTACATATATTATTAATACATACACTTAATATGATAGCATATATCTATTTCATATATGGTTTTCACATACTAGCATATAACATTATTAAATTTTATCGACTAATTATTATACAAATTATAAAATATACCTATAAAGTATATTCACTATATAGACATAAGTAATTAGATTACATATTATATATTTAATTATAAAAGTGGTATGCTTATATTATTAGCTAATACATATATATATGTATATATATAGATGTATGTATATATTTATCAATATATAAATGAGTTTTAATCGAGTCGAGCTAACGAGTAGATTCGAGCATAAACGAGCGAGCCTTAACGAGCCTTAACCGAGTCGAGTCGAGTTTTGTCGGGTATGTGTCATTTACTAATCAAGCGGATATCTGCTTTCACGAACGAGCTTTTTTTTTTTCACGAGTCGAGTTCGATTCGAGTTTAACCGAGCGAGTACCAAGCGGGCTATCGAGTAGACTGGTTCATTTACAGCCCGAAGAGCTGCTACAGCCACCAGCCTCTAGCACGTGTTTTTATATATAAATATATATATTTTAATTATTTTTAATATAAATTATTTTAATATTTTTAAATATTTTAAAACAATAAAATAAATTTAAAATATTATTAAAAAATATTTTCTTAATTATAAAGTAAAAAAATTCATTAAAAGATATTTTATTAATTACAAAGTAAAATAATTTTTTTTTTAAATATTTAAAATTATTAAAAAAATCTATATAAAAAAAACACATTATAATGGAACCGGAAGCTCCCAGCGGGAGCTCGAGCGGGCCGCTTAGAATTATTCTTCAGGGAACCCAGAAGAGAAAGAACATCAAAGTCAATCGATCAGTGATAAATAAAGAAAGTGGATCCAACTGCCCTTTTACAAGCAGATGCCATTGATACCACCTTCGCTTCCTATCGCAATGAAATTCATCTTTCAACGTCAAGAGTATAATCACATTCACATAATTGACATAAAGAGGGCGGGCCGAAAGATCCTCTTTTTTATATCAAAGAATCACGATACGATCTTCATCGCATTTTTACTTGTAATTTCCATAATTCCACAATCGTCAAGAGTTTAAAAGGTGAAAGCTTTAGAACAAGAATACCCAAATTTTGCCTCATCCCCATCAACAGCTCCTCTTGCTAGCATGGCAAAGCAGTAACAACAAACAAAACCTATATAACGTCGATTCATGCTATAACATTTACAACCATATCGACGGAATGAAAAATTGAAAAACGAAAACCATTTCAGAAGCAAACTATAACCAACACGAAAGAAGAAAAATGAAATCGATTTGAACTTTTAAGGAAGGAGAAATCAATGCTGTTCTAACCAGATTTCTTGCCCGAAGCCTAATCAAGTAATACGATATTGTGTTTTCGGCGCGTGAGGGATGATGTTACACGCGGCTGAACCCAGCGCGCGTGGGTGTACTCCCCACGACAGATAAAAGACCTCCTTCTGCGGCCTCTCGCTCGTCGTCGTAATACAAGTCCTCCGTGCCACGAAACGCAGCGTGTAAAAAGACGATGGCGGCCCCAACCAGGAGTGATACCAACACGTTCAGCCACACGTCGGTGAGCACCAGAGCGACGATCGTGACGAGTGCTAGAGAGGCCAGAATGATGCGGTCGTCGACCTGGCGATTGAGGACGACGAGAGGTTCGTCGCGGAGGAAATAGAGGAAGCACCAGGCGGCGAAGACGATGAGGAAGACGATCATAGAGACCGGATGCCATAAGAGACTGAGGAAGAGGACGAGGAGGACGATGAGCGTGTAGTTGACGCGGAAGTGGCTAAGGTTTCGCTTGATACGGAGGTTGGCTTCGCCGATCGTGTATGGGCGCGTGAAGGAGGAGAAGGGTTGGACAAGCTCCCGCCATGGACGTTGCGAGTGAAAAGAAGAGCGAGTGGCGGAGGAAGTGGAGCGGAATACGCCAGAGTATGGCGGCGATTGTGAATACATTGCAGAGGGAAACCCTAACAACGATCAAATTCGTTCACAGTTTCAGACACAGATTCAGTCGGTCCCCAATCGAAAAAAAAAACAGAGAGAATCAATGAACGACGTCGTCTCGTGGTCCCCGGTAATTTATTATACTTTCGAATTGGATTGGCCCGTGAAAAAGAAAGGTGTCGGCAACCAACAAAATATATATCGAATTAAAATTTTTAAAAGTTTTTCACAAATTAAATTAGTAAAAAATTATGTCAATTTAGGGCTGCTGGGCATCCGGCCCATCCGATTCTACCTGCATGGTGCCTGGTGGGCTATCCTCCCGCCTCAGTGGGCGGGTTGCCCATTTGTTTTATATGCGAATGACCAGGTGGGTGGAATCAGCCCAATTCATCGTGTAAAAGGAAAAAAAATATATAGTTTACTATTCTTTTACTATTTAGAGTATATTTATTTATTATTTTTAAGTATTTTTTTAACATTTCTAATATTAAAAAATATATAATTTTATTAATAATCAATTCCTTAACCATTAAATAAAATTAAAAATTAAAAAAAATTAAATATGAAAATAGTAATAAATATTTAGTAGAAGAATAGTAACCTTATCATTTTCTAAAATCTAAATTTCGTAATTATTTGTACAGGAGAGGTGAGCAACATGAGTAACAAATAGATGTTACAAAAATAAATTCATAAATTAATATAATTTTATATTATACATAAGATTTATTTTATAATATGATGTATCATGTAATTTATAAGTTTAATTTTATAAAATTCCTTGGTTATAACATTTATCTTTTAGCGGCCGTCGTCCAACACAATTTCTCTCTCCTTCACGCTCGTCACCTAACACCAATTCTTCTTCACTTCTCCTCTTCTTTTTTTCATCTCCTCTTCCTCTTTTTCTCCTCACAGACCCCATGGCCACGACAGCCCATCGTTGGCTGGCACGCCATCTTCTTCCCCCTCTTATTCTTCTTCCTCATCTTCTTCTCTCCCTTCTCTTATTATCTACACAAACCCATTGCCAACCGTGACCATCGGTCTCTAAGCAGACCAACGGCCAGTATCGATCTTGTGTCGCTACATAGACAATATCCGTAAACTGTTAAATTCTTTTTAATAAAAATAAGAGATGATTCAAAGATAATGCAAAATTACTACATTTACATAAATGGATAAAACGTTATATATAAGGTACTTTTAACAAAAACATCTTACTGCCAAATCTCAGCAGTAAAACCATAGCGTACCAATGAAGGGGAAGAAAGAAAGCACAGGTGAATAAATGAAGAACGTGAAATATGCATTTTATTTTCAGGCATGAAATTTGAAGGATTCGTTAAATCCTATTATTTGGTATAGAGATTATAGGATAAAACTAAAAAAAATGGAAAAGTCATTGAGATTGTGATTGTGGGGATCTCGAAAAATCTCACTTATTGACTGTAGGTTTGGATAGTGAGATAAGAATTTTTTATTTTAGATGAAAGTTTAAAATATTATTTTTTAATATTATTATTGTTTTGAAATTTGAAAAAATTGAATTGTTTATTATATTTTGTATGGAAATTTGAAAAATTTGTAATGATGAGATAGAATTTTGTATCTCATCCCACTTGCCAAACCTGCCAGATTGGAAAGTGGGGAGGTGTTCAAAGTTTCAAACTTCCCAGGTGTTTGTACAAGCAACTGAAAGACTTTGTTGGATTGACATGAGCATTACTTATTGACTAACCCAAAAACAAAATGACACAGCAACATTTGAAAACACCATGAGAGGCTTACATTGGTTGGTGCAAGTTTGCACCAACTTGGGACCAAAAATGCACTGACATTTACAATGTAACAATGCATCACATTAGTAATGAACAAGTAGATGCTATATTCGAACATTAGCTATACTGGAAATTAAAGCATTTTGATATGGTTTCAACTTCAGTCTGCAATGTAAGCTATGAAGAGGAAACTCGCATATCAGTTGGAAAATAAATATATTATAAACACTTACATATCATGAAAGAATTTGTATGTCTTGATATCTTCTACGATGAACTTAACAGCACCAATGCAACCCAACACTGCAACAGCTGAGAACCAGGTAGCTATTGCAAAATTAAGGAGCTGCACTGAATGGCGAAGTTTGGTGTTCTTGGGCATTCTTCCCGCTTTCAGATATGCTATTGCAGGGAAGACAAAGTCCAGTGGAGTAAACCCAATTGCCCCACAGATGGACACAAAATCCCCAAAAAAGGGCATTGCCGAGGCAATAAGAGTAATAAGAACCATGTAAATGGAAGTGAATGTAAGACGGATCAAGTGTTTTCTCAGAGGAACCTTGCTATTAGCCTTATTGGACAGAAATCTTTCCTCAAAGTAGGCATATGTTGGCCTGCAATATATCTAAAAAGAAGCAATTTAGTTCAAAGAGGCATTCAAGTAACAAGAGGAAAAAAAATGGAAAATGCCAACTTGTCCCGTGGTTTTGCCCCCACTCATTTTGACCGCTTATGTTTTTTTTTTAATTTATTTTACTTAATGATTAAGGAAATAACTATTAGTAAATTTGTGTATTTTTTTAAAAAAATGTTTAAAAAATATTTGAAAGAAAGAAAAAAACCTAACACTGCAAAAACTTGGCCAATTATGTATAAAATTATGTATCTGAATACTCATATGGCCAATTTCTCTGTTCTTTTATTTTTCAGGTATTTTCTGTATTCACAATTTTCAATTTATGTAAGACTGATATTGGTTATCACAGTGCAATATTGTTTCCAGAACATTATTTTCTACAGATTTTATGGGTAAAATTATGACACTTTTTGAAAAGAAATCTAGAAATCATTCCTGAAAAAATGAAAAATATAAACAACAAAAAAAGAGAGAAGGAAAGTGCAGATGTTTATTCAATCCATGTTACAAAGGTCAGAGAGTACCTGATAGCATCCTGATATTTGAATCACAGCAAAGAGATTGGCCATGACAATTGTCCATTCAGGAACACTTAAAGAAGATACTATGTAAGCCTGGACTTCTGATCCAAACGCCCAGTATCCACAGAAGGCTAATATCCAGTAAGACACAATAATGATACTGTATGCTGCCGTTACACCTTTATACATATTCTTCCTTGCAGGTTCTCTTACAGTGTTCTGGCAAGCAAATGATTGTTTGTAGTCACCATATTCATTGTTAAGAACATATGAATTTCAAAACTCGGTTTCAGTTATCAATTTAAACGGTGTTAGAATATAAACTAAATAACTAAATTCACTTCTGTAACATGATATCATTAAATCCAATTGTCCTAAAAGCTTAAGCGTATGAATGAGATGAATTTAACTAACAGATTATCGAGGAAAAGAACATGGCTTTCGGCAGATTGAAAAAATCAACCAAAAAAAACAAAACAAAACAAAAATTAAATTTAACTTCTTGATGCAAGTTGTTGTGGAAATATATTACTTGTATTTCTGGAAGCATTGCATCTCCAAAGGAGAAGGCAACTACACCAAGAGCATTAAAGGCTTTAAAGATCTTAAGAGAGGAGCTCCCTTGCAAACTGTAACTTACTGTGTTTCTGTCAATCTTTTTTCCTAAAAGGACATGAAAAAAAAAAGTTAAAAACATAAACTGGAGATGATGTTGTGAAGTGACTACTTTGAAAGGGAGAGACAGATTCAAGTCCTAAAGGTGGGAAGAGAGCAGGCAAAGAGAAGTATCACAAAGCCTACCATTATAAATTGTCACACCAATGGTTGTAGCAGCAAACCCAATCGTGCTTAAAGTGCACAATGAATTTACCCATCTCAATGAGTGGATGTCAGGAAGCTGAGAGAGAACAAGTTCAAAGGCTCCAAAGAAAATAATGAAATGCTGCAAGGTTAAGGCACCATCCTCGCTAAAGTGTTTATAAACTGCCTGCATAAAGACGGAATAGAACATCACCCCACCTCAAACCCAAAAAAGAAAAGCTGGAAAACGAAAGAAGAATGAAGAAAGAAACACATATTATTGTTCTTATCATTTTATGATTTCCTAACCTTAAGGCTGCTCCCAGCAGCAATTTGAATGGCAATGTTGTTGCCCAAAGACGCCACCTGCTGAAAAAATGCAATAGAGTAATAACCCCAGAATCCTTCGAAAAAAAGAAAATATTAGAGTCAGGTATGCAGAAAATTAAAAAAGAGACGATAAGTTCAGGTTATAAACAACAAGATCTTTTAATTTTAGTTGTCAATGAGCATTTGTAGTTCATAATTGCCTGACTTAAAAACAAACTATAGCTCATTCATTATCCAGAGGGAGAAACAGAAGGTCTGGTGTTCAATAAAGTTGGCCCTTATGTTTTAGGTCGAGAAGACGATTTGGGCTTTCAAGTTGTCATGTTCTGATGTTCTGAAATGTACTCAACAAAACAAAAATGCCTCTCCATCATTTTACTAACAACAATTATAATGAAGTAAGGATTGTCTTTCTTATTTTTGTGGCTGCTGTCACTATTGTTCTTGTAATTATAAACTGAAATAACTCAGGAGATAATACCAACCAAAGATGCTCCCTGCAAGTTTTCTGTACGTAATTTGCTTCTTCCCATTCCATCTCCATAACGATGCGATCAGAAGACTAGAATACCAAGTTGCCAATGTTCCACTCACTAAACTACTCACACCTGAAAGGAGGAGTAGCAACAACATATCCACAATAAGTACTGCCAATTTAAGGGAAAAATGCAATTAAAAAGAAATTAGCGCTCACCAAATATAGACAAGAAGAAAATAAAAGGCCATGACTTAAAGCATAGCTTTATCTAAATTTCTAATGCAAGTGACTCAAATTAGAAAAAAAAAAATCAAAACTTTAACTGAATTCAGCTTCTGTTATCCGGGTTCCCCTTACTGGCCTAACTGGGTAGATAATATTTTGGCAGTTGTGCACGTATTGGCTATTGGAAAGTGATCTTTTGGATTCGGATTCATTTGAAGGGAATCACGTCCCTAACTACCTGGTAATCAACGAGGCACTTAGAGCCAGCCCAAAATTTTAAAAGAAAAATCCGTAGTAGTTAAGAAATGACTAATAAGAAGAACAGTAGTTAGTACAGAAGTAACGATCATGCTAAGTGAAAATAGAGTACTTGGGTAAGCAACCCGTCCAAGAGTGCTCTGGTTTTTGGGATTTGTTTCTGGTTGAATTATGGGGCTGAGAGAACTTTCTGTGCAGGTTCTCTTTTGGGTGCTGAAGAATAATACCTCGGTCGATTTCCCCTCTGCACTTACTTGTCAAAGGTTCGAGTGACGCTGGAAGTGTCTTCTCCGAGGTGAAACTACAGTCAAAAGTGAGGTTTATAATTTATTGAAAAGTTGCTTCCTTGTCTGTTTTGAATCAACGCCATCAAGCACGATTATTTCTCCTTTTATCGCACTTTAGTTACTTACTTAAAAGGAAGTAATTTTATTGTTCCTATTCTTCTTCTTCTTCTTCTTAGAAACTCAATTCAGTTGAGTATAGCGGTTTTCTATTACTTAACAAGTTTTCTTGGCTACCAAACACGGAGGTGATAAACAGAGGAATCAAATAGAACTGACCGAGGGGCCAACCGAGAGAGGCAAGAGCAAAGGGCAAGGGAGCGTAAGCAGCAGGAGTGGCAATCGTGGTGGCGACATGGAAAGCCGCGTGCTTCCACGTCCCTCTTCCATCCACCTCTCCTGCTTCTTCTACACTATCTTCTCCATGTTTCTCTGCTGCTGCAGCTGTTGGTGGCGGCGGTAGCGAACTCACTGGTGGCTGAGAAGAATACCCCGAGAACATTGCAGCGGGTCAGCTAATTAGAATTTTGCAGTTGAAACTGGCACAAACCACAGAATAGGGGTAAGAGTCGTCCATTCATAAATGAAACTCTTCTTTTCTTTTGACCTTTCGTTTTGTGAACATGCCGGGGAAGATAAACCGTGGGGAAGTTTGCAAAGTCCAAACGATTACGTAACATCCCACTGACATAATTCAGAACTCTATAAAGTTTGGTCCCAATAATACTATCATTCCTATGAATATGATTCCATGTATTTATGTCAACGTGTTTACACCGGAGTTCTGGGAAGTGCAGAGAATTGATGGCTGTCTGTATTGATTGTCTGGTAGTCATACTTATTTTCCTTTTAATTTTTCCGTTGGTTTTTGGATTGTTTTTAGAGTGTCAAACTTGAACACTTCGGGGGGCGGGGACAGCTCATTAAACAGCGACGTGTTGGAACTTGGAAGTGAGTGACACCGTTATTCTTCATCACTAGCTAAAATAAAGTAAAGCGCTTAACAGTTTTAACAAAGATAAACGTGAGTCTGATAAATGACCCATTCTACAATGCCATAGATTGTAATTAGAAATAACAGAAGCTGAAATGGGAGGGAGATTTTGTGGGAATCTGGAAACACTAGATGAGAGAGCAGTGGGAGACACATCTGTCAACTGAAGATGGTATAAACCATTGTGAGCCTCACCTTTCCCAATCGTGCTCCAAGAGAAAAGGTCCTGCACATAGCATGCATTATTAAAAAAAATAAAGCAGCAGTTAAGATCATGAGTTAGTTTCTGGGCTGAGAGAAGATTGAACTTAAAAGATGGAATGCATAAGACATCTGTGAGAGTAAGATTGTGATTGAGTTGAACAAGTCCTTTGTGAGTAACATCGGCATGGTTGCCATTGGGAAATTTAACTTGAAAATTAACTTTAGTAGGTGA
Source organism: Pterocarya stenoptera (assembly GCA_003123785.1). Lineage (NCBI taxonomy): Eukaryota > Viridiplantae > Streptophyta > Magnoliopsida > Fagales > Juglandaceae > Pterocarya > Pterocarya stenoptera. Next base: position 44,763 of record QEOT01006707.1, read on the forward strand.
AGAGGTATAAATGGAGGTGCAACAGATCATGTGATCTGTTGCACCTGTGTCAATTATCCATGGAACATGCTGTGAAGAGGCTGATGCTGTGTGAGAGGCTGAGAAACAAGAAAAAATACCAGACATAGCAGTGGCAGAGGTACAATTATGGGAATCAGTGGACTGAACTTGTTTGGCAGCCTGCTGTGTAGCCTGAGATTGGAGCAAAGTGATGAGATGTTGATATTGCTCTTTAGTGAGAGCAGCTTGGGAATCCTCAGAGAGCTGTTCTCGGTTGGAGAGGCTAAGTTGGTTAGCTGATGGATCAGAACCTTTGCTTCGAGTAGCCAATTTGTGGCCTGGTGGATAACCATGGAGTTTGTAGCATCTGTCAATAGTATGACCAACAAGGTTGCAATGGGTGCAGATGGGTTTTTCAAGGTGAGGATTAGCTTTGAAACATTTGTCTAAGGAATGACCCGAAATTTTGCAAAAACTACAAAAGAGTTTTTCTCTTCTTTGAGAACCAAAGTGTTTTGGGCTATCTCGGTTGGAAGAGAAGTAGGTTTTGGTAGCCATAGCAAGAGTGTCATGGAGACTGTGGGAGGTTGTAGAGATCTGTTTACGCTTTTCTTCTTGTTGAACAAGAGCATAAACTTCACTCAAAGTGGGGGTGGGTTTAAGGAGAATGATTTGAGCTTTGATATTTGTGAAAGAATCATTGAGTCCCATGAGGAACTTCATCATCCAGTCACGTTGTTGGTTTTCAATGACAGGTTTCATAGCACCACAAGTACAAGATGGTATGATTTCAAAATTAAGAAGTTCATCGAACAAACTCTTTAATTTTGAGAAATAGAGACTAACAGAGTCATCCCCTTGAGTAAGAGAGTGGATTGATTGTTTCAACTCATAAATTCGTGGGCCATTATTTTGTGCAAAACGTTGCTCTAACTCAAGCCACAAGGCATGAGCAGTCTCAACATACACAACGCTGTTTTTGAGTTCAAGAGACATTGCATTTTGAAGCCAAGTTACCACCATGTCATTACATTCAAGCCATGGTTCTAACAGAGCAGAGTTTGGGGTAATGGGTGCATGAAGCGTACCATCAATGAAGCCCAGTTTCTTCTTGATTCGAAGAGATCTGCGAATGGTACGAGCCCAAGAGTGATAGTTCTCTGCTGTGAGAAGATGAGTGGTAAGTAAGGTTCCAGGGCCATCGTTTGGATTAAGAAAATAAGGGCTGGATGGGTCTTTCGGGTTGGTATTGGAAGGAGGGGGATTAGGAGGAGGAGTAGGGGGAGGATTATTGACAGATGAATCAGTTTTCTCGGAGGCCATGGATGGCTCTGATACCATAACAGTTTTGATAAATGCAGAAAAGCAAAGAAAAGCTTGGAGAAGAAGAACCTCTGTTTATTTATCCTTGCGTATTACAATGTACATAGCTTTCTATTTATAGCAATTACAAAAAGGAATAAAAAGAATCTTTTCTAACTGATTTGTACAGACAATCCGTAACAGAATTTACAATCATTTTATTCTAGAATCATCTCTGATCTGCTGACTGTGCATTGCTGAGTGTGAATCGCAGCTGGCTTGAGTGGAATGCTGTGATGGCTGCTTTGTGGTCTCTAACAGCGCTAATGCAAGAAATGCACATAAAGTGTTTGAGAGAATGCCTCAATCGATAATTCTGTTATATCATTTCATCTTTGTTACTCATCACACTTATACTACAAAGGAATATTTCTACAAGACTCATAAAAGAGAACAATCCCACTATTTTCCAGATCACATGACCCCTAGCACTCCACCTCATCAATTTTGTTATACAACAATATTCTAGAGCTAGCTCTGCACCTCTGCATTTGTTGTATGAGGAATCTTTCCAGAAGCTTCTAAATTTGGTGGCATATCTTCGCGTTGCAATATCTCTTGTGGACATGTCTTTGTAGAATCTTCTTCTTGAGAGATGATTGCCTTAATACTAGCTGTAAAGGTGACTTGTGGCATGTAGGTTTGTTGATTCGAGAGGGTCAATTCAAAATGTATTCATAATGCATGGTTAAAGTAAGACTTTCTAAGACTGATGGAGTATTTCGACGTAATAAATACTCCTTATTCAATTAATAAACTACTGTTTTACTTTAACGCTGGAAAAAGAAGTTGTTAGGTTCTGTTTTGTGAAAGTTTTTGTAAATTGGATCTCAAGATCCCTAATAACAGAGATGTATGAGTGTTTTATTTTTATGTTTTAAAGAATTTTGTTCATCTCTTGTTTTCGATCAAACTACTTGGAGTGTTACTATAATGAATGCCATGAATTGTGTTTCAATGAGGAAGGTCTAAAGCTGCATTCAATTGCAAAGATTATAAGTTCCTTTGTGGATTTGGGGTCTAGGGATTATTTAAAGCAAAAACTGAGCATTTCAATCACAAAACCATTCACTTCATAAATAGCTGAATCCTAAACTAGCCAATGTTTAAACCCTTCAATGTATCTATGTTTGGTGGTTTGATGCTAGTCAGCTAGTGTCCTACCTTCAAGTTTATCCTATCTTGCAGAATTCTGTTACATGACAGCCTTCATTTTTAGTGGTGTCAAAATGCATACATGAGTTTGCTAGGAGCAAAAGTCTCTAGATAGTTGATCTACAAGATATCATTTATTCATACATTTAGATGAATTTGTCCAACTACAAGGGCGTCGGAACTTGAAACAAAAGTTTGTTCGATATGTTTGGTGAGATTTTGGACTCTGAGTTGAATTGGTTTCCAGGTTTATGCTGTGCAGTTGATTTGCTATCAATTGCCACCATATCTAACATATCAAAGGAAGTGTGAAATGTCAGTGTTAATACCTAAAAATAAAGCAACAGTCCGGAAGGGGACAAAGATCCATTCTCAGCCCTGCTGAGGTTGTTTGAGCCTCGATCGGTCTTGTGTGGGCCCCTGGCAATGGTTCGATGTAGCTGTACTGTGTCCATGCGTGTATCCATGGCGATGACCAATAAATAAATGCAAGAAAAGTGAAGAGAAAAAGTCAAGAGAATGGGACACACATTTACGTAGTTTGGCACTAAACCTATGTTCACAAGGGTTCGAGGATGGGATAATTCATTATAATATGCTTGTTTATAATATCTTATGGTCTCTTGTCCTCACTGTACAATGAAGATCTGAGCTCTACCCTCTGGTTTTTCTCCTCTTGCTGGAGTCTATGCGGTGAGGTTGAAGAATGTAAAGTCTCAAAGAAGCCTGGCCCCCTTAGTCTCTGAAGTCATATGTGCTATTTCCTTTTATGTCCAATCCCCCTTTGCTTTATATCACACCACCCATCATTTATGTCTACTCCATTCTTTTCTTCCAAACACTCTTCTTAACCTTTTATCTCCTCCTTCCTTCTCTTTTTCTTGTCTTCTGATGAGTTTCTCCTGTTGAGCTGGGTCTAAAAAATATAATGAGCTTGTTATATTTTATTTCTTACAGTCAGCTACTACTGAGCATCTAGTACCATTTATGTTTCTTGAAGATAGTGGTTTCAGCACGAGTAAAATGTTTGCACCCTTTTAGCTGCATGTGCAAGTTTCATGGATTGAGATGTTTTCTGGTATTAAACTCTGAAACACATATGTTCTGTTTTTTCTTCCTTGCCATCGGGAAAATAGAAAAGGACTCCAAGAACCAGACTGGAGTGTGAGAACTTTTGTACATGTGGGCTCTTAAACCATTATCATTTCCAGACGTAAAGCGCAAAGAAAGTGTTACTGTTACCTTACTAATTGCAATATCACTATCCATATGCAAATGTGTGTGGTGGCCTGCACTTTTGAGGGTAAGAAAAAGTATGAACATGGCATAACCGTGTCAAATCAGATTAGAGCTAGAACACTGGCAACAAAGAGGCATCCTTGTGGACAACAAAAGAAGAATACAAAAAGCAATGGGGCCCATAATCTTGCTTTAAGTTTAATCAGATTTGCAAAAAATCTGAACAATATTTGGATTTAACACGAGGGAGATATCTCTATTTATGTTCCTCATTTAGCCCATGACCATCTTAGATTGAACACAAATGATTGATTGCATTAATAGGGTACAAAACCAGACCGACTGTTTTACCAATTCTGGTTATAATCATGGCCGTACCTCAAAAGCATAATACCAGATCCCAAAGATCCTCTTTTGCTTTATGACTTTAGGAGTAAAAGTCAGGAATTCTATGTGCACTAAAAAGCATCCCCTTTTTTTTTCTCCCCCTAAGATAATGTAATAGGAAAAACAAAAGCTCTAGGAAGATATTCTTCAACCAAGATAAAGGGATAGAATTATTTTATTTTATTTTTCTTGATGGGGCTAATGAGGCGGGACAAAGTCGTGGCATTATCTTGTTTATGAATGGGGTATGTTTACAGGTGGGTGGGGCTAACAAAGAGCTCTCTAGCTTGGCATCAAGCAACCATTCTCTGTTTGTAAGAAAGAAGGTAGGAGATCGTTTCGTTTGCAGACACACTCACCTGTGAACACATGGGCTGCACTGTTAATTCCCTAATCCGGCAGTGAGAACGAAACTGAGAGACTTTAAAGTTTAAAAACAAAATCCAAAGAACAGGCTGTTTGAGATTTCTTGAAAAAGGAAAGGTGAAATATGTACGATTAATTTTATTAATCTGAAAAGGCTGCTCGCTGTTTATTAGTTTAAGCTCATGCCACCGACGCCATGTCATAAAGACTTCAACCATCCAGCATGTACCTCAGTCCTCAAAAGGAGATATTTTATTTCTCAGAAAATAACATAAAAAGCGGATATTTTATTTCAAACGAGAAAAGGAGGTAAAGAACACATAATTAGAAAGAATCAAGGTGTCCTAGATTGTACAGTAAGTTACCGTTTAAATAATAATTTGAGATGAAATAATTTTAAATAAATTTAATAAAATATTATTAGAATATTATTTATTATTATTATTATTTTATAATTTAAAAAATTAAATTATTTATTATATTTTATAAAAAAATTTTAAAAAATTATAACGATGAGATGAGATAGATCAATTTCAGTACAAGAAATAAACTTATCTTGTTAAAATGCATGAACCACACCAAAAACTATTTTCAATGAGTAATGTTGTAAGTATTATAAGATTTACTATAAAGCTGTACAAATTGATGTGTCACTGATCAAAAGTTAAATTAAAAGATAAATTTGTTTTAATATTTTCCACGTCATTCTAATTTTTATCTTTAACCGAAGCTTATTTCTTCAGTAAATGTATGAATTTGAACTCGCAACTACCAATTAACTTTAACTTTAGTCACTTTTTACAGATAATATGAGATGGTATGAGATAAATTAAGATTAAAATTAAAAGTTAAATAAATATTATTATAATATTATTTTTATTTTAAAATTTAAAAAAATTAAATTATTTATTTTATTTTATATAAAATGTTAAAAAAATTATAATAATTAGATAAGACGAATTAAGTTGAGAGTAGTTATAAAAACAAACAAACCCTTATATGATTTTTTTTTTTTTTAAATGACGAGGTGAAAACAACGTGTTATCCAAACAACATTATTCTTGTAATCTTGTATCTATCTTTTGATAGAGAGGTCAAAGCACACTGCTAAGAAGGTTGAAACTTTTGAAAGGGGTTTGGTAAATGCTTTGACAAGAAGGACAATGAAAGGAAGCTTGTCCAAAATTGGACACGACCAAACAACCATCCTCAGACAAAAATGCTAAAATCCAATTCTGTCTAATTTTCTTTCCAAGCAATTATGGAAAGAACTATTCAACCAGACAAGTTTGGTGTGAGGCATGATGGCTTTGTCACCTCAACAATGCAAAGGAAATTGTCTTTCCTTACCGTCCTATCTTTCTTATGAAGGGGAAGAAAAAAATGCCCCCCCATGTTTGACTGACGATGAAATCCCAGCACTATTTGTTGGAAATATATGGATGATCATCGGGTCAATTAACAGTATCCCAATTCCCATGATATATGTTTTTATTTATCGTCCACTTTGAGGACAAATATAGATTGTGACTCAAGTTTCACCTTCTTATATGTAACGTGGACATGGTAAAAAAAAAATAAAATAAAATAAAGTGTCGTTTAGATAGTGAGATGAGATTAGATGATTTTAGATGTGTTAAAGAAAATATTATTATTATTTTAAAATTTAAAAAAATTAAATTATTTATTATATATGTGTATACACGCATGTGTAAGGATTAATGTAGTACATTGTTAAGAATTTAATATAAATAATTAAATTTATTTTTTTATCAACTTTTTAGATAAGTAGTGATTTCATATGATATCAAAACAGAGATTATGAGTTTGAATTTTAACTCCGCCTTTTATTTAATATAATTAAATATTCCATATGTTATATATATAATTAAATCTTCATTTATTTTTTTATGAAGCAAATATTCCTAGGGGAAAGATTGATAATACTATTGGTTTGAGATTGAGTGAAGAATGATTAAAGGAATATGTCATAGCTCCAATTATGAACACATATTTATGGCAATGCCTCATGCCTTTTTTGACTGTTAAAGATATTCATCACGCAACCAATGTGCATTGCTAATTATAAGTTAATAACACTTGCCCGAATCTCTTTAAATTCTGTGTTCAATTTAAAATAATTTGATTTTAAAAACAAAGAAATATAACGTATAAATCTCATTATATTTAAGACTATCCGTTCAAGAGTCGTGAAGAATGTGAACTAATATGAAAAGATATTATATAATTAAAAATATATAATTTGATATAATTTTAAATTTTTATAAAATATATTAAATTTATAAAAATAAATTTATAATATAATATAAAACACATTTTTTATTAATTTATAATCTATTGCTTAAAGTATTTTCCTAATAAAGTATCTATCAGATTACTCTACCGAGAGAAAGGGCGTGTGAAGTCAACGACGGCGGGACCCACGCGGTGTCAGTCACGGAACTAGGAGCAATGTACCCTCAGTGCAAGATAGCGGTTTGGAGAATAGGCAGTCAACAGCACTTAGCAGTACGTGTCAGACTGTAGCGAGGTATTTTAAACGTGGCAACTTTTCATTCGTTGCCCTTTGCAACGGCTATATAAGAAAGAGTCATTATCTCTTGGGGTTGGGGATCGTTCATGGGTCCCACTTTTGGCGGATATTTTGATAAAGCCGCGCAGATCACAGGCCCCAGGGGAAAACAATTTTAAGGAAAAAAAAAACATTTTAATGTAAAGTAAACTAGAAGTTAAAATAAAATAATTTTAAACAGTAGCAGTTTATGTGCATGTTGGCTTTGTTCTTCTGTATTGGTTGGTAATATTGTTCAACGTGATTTGAGAAGAGGGAGGAAAATGATTTTAAATAAAAATTAAAAATTAAATTAAAATATATTTTTTTAATATTATTATTATTTTAAAATTTTAAAAAATTAAATTATAAATTATATTTTATATAAAAATTTAAAAAAATTATAATGATAAAATGAAATGAGATGAAATTATTTCTGCATCCAAACGGAGTCAAGAAAAACTCTATTTATAACTCTACCCATATTATATATTTACTAAAGCATTTATATGATATAATTTGATTTAAAAAAAAATTAAAATCTTAAGTGATATATATTTATGCTATATACACTAATTTGATAATAGAATAACACTTTATTTAAATAAAAATAATTTTTTACTCTTGTTAATTACATGAGTTATAGTTTCATAGTGAAAGGTGATTATTAAAAAATTATACAATTGTCAAAACAGTTTGCCAGGACCAAAAGAAAAGCAAGCATCTTGGTTTTGAGAATCAGATACCCACTGATCCTAATTTTTTTAAATTTTTTAATATTAATAGATATTTTTTTGTTTGTCAAGCATTTTTTTTATTCCTTAATTTTTTTTTTTTTGTGTAATGAGATGATGGCATGCAAGTCTCAAATTCTCAATATACCAACAAGGGCAGAAGATGCAAGATGAAAGAGTGCAGTGGAAGAAAATGAAGAGAATATGAATCCATTTTGGCATAAAGACCAAGTGGAGGCTTAGAACTACAGTGTTCACATAAGCCAAGTCCAACCCGCCATATATATATATATATTATATATATAGTACAAACAAACCTCAACAGCTTAATGACAGCAAAGACAAAACCACTTAGTTTTATCGTCTGGAAGTAGTGAAACACAAGCTACGAGACACAGCAGTCTTGAATTAATTGAAGCTGAAAATGGGGGAGAGGAGAAAAAGAGTGACAGAGGTCTTTGTGTGGGGGACCCACCTTCAAATCTGTGACACAGACGGCAGTTTCATTTCTATGCGGCATTCCTTATTTAAATGCCTATCTTTCTCTCTCTACATCCCCTCCCTCTCTTGAGTTCTTTGTGTTTTTGCTTCTTTCTCTAGAAAAATTATAAAATATTGTTGAGGAGAAAGTGGAGGGTTTTTGTATTCTTTTGGCGCTGTGAATTCTCAAGCGAAGCAAAAGTCTTCCTCTTCTCTTTCACACCTTTGGATCTCAAAGCCACCGAAGCAGAATCTAGGGTTTGGCTGCACCAAGTTCAACAAGGTCTGTCCTTTGGTGCTATTCCTGCTTTTTCATTCTAGCTCTGATCAGTTTCCTTCTGTGAAAATAGCTGTATATGGTTTCATCTCTATTTGAGGTTCTCTCTTTTTCAATCAATCTTCACTGACCCAGTTTTTAGTGTTCTCCTGGTCTTCTTTGTTTCGGAAAACTGAGCCTTGCTATGGTGAAATTCTTGATTTTTCAATGAAAATCTCTAGCTTGGGCGCTTTTTCTAGTTCGGTGAAAATGGGATTTTGACTTGGGTTTTTGTTTTCTCCGATATAGATGGCTGAATATCTGTTGTTTGAGTAGTTATCTTTATCTTGGGATCTTTTATGGTGTACGTTAGTTAAGTTTTTGGTGTTCGGGTCTCTTTAGTTTTTTTTTTTTTTTTTTTCCTTTGGTTGGGGCTTAGTATGGAGGAGGTTGAAGGAGCTAATAAAGCAGCCGTGGAGAGCTGCCATAGAGTTCTGAGCCTTTTGTCTCAGCCTCAAGATCAGGTTCAGTGTAGGAATTTAATGGTAGAAACTGGGGAGGCTGTCTTCAGGTTCAAGAAAGTCGTTTCTCTTCTAAATACAGGTTTGGGCCATGCAAGAGTGAGAAAGCTCAAGAAACTCCAAATCTCTTTTCCCCAAAACATACTCTTAGAGAACCCCACTTGTAGAACAGATCAGCAGTCCAAAAATCTTCAATATCTTCAGTCTAGCTTTCCTGGAAACCCAATTCAAGAAATTGGCTCAAACGTTAAGAGTAGTCTGTGTTTGGGAAACCCATCTTTGGAATTGAGCTCAAATGGGAAAAGCCCTCTCCAACTTTCCCAAAAAACACCATCAACACACTATCACTTCCTCCAACAACAACAACAACAACACCAGCAGAGGTTATTGCTTCAGCAGCAACAGGCGAAACAACAAGCCGAGATGATGTATCGCAGGAGCAATAGTGGCATAAACCTGAATTTTGATAGCTCTAGTTGTACTCCCACAATGTCATCCACTAGGTCTTTTGTTTCCTCCTTGAGTATAGATGGGAGTGTAGCTAACTTGGACGCAAGTGCTTTCCATTTAATTGGGGCACCTCACTCTTCAGATCAGAATTCACAACAGCATAAGAGAAAGTGTTCTGCCCGGGGAGAGGATGGGAGTGTGAAGTGTGGGAGCAGTGGTAGATGTCACTGCTCAAAGAAGAGGTTAGACTTTTTTTCCTCTCCATCTCTTCCATTTATTTTGGTCTTGGATCTTATTCTGCAGTTTTCCTCTTACCTTTTTTACGTGAAACGATTTGATCTTTTGTTGACAGATTTTTCTTAATATGCTTTACTATGCTTGCAGGAAACATAGGGTGAAGAGATTGATCAAGGTACCTGCAATCAGTAACAAGCTTGCAGATATACCTCCTGATGATTACTCATGGAGGAAATATGGGCAGAAGCCAATCAAGGGTTCTCCTCATCCTAGGTATATTGAATCTCTGCTTCACGTCAAGTTTTGTAAATCTGATGATTGGCTTTAAAGTTTCATTTTAACTATCACTGTTCTGCAATTTGATATGCATTTTTTAGGGCGTAATGCACTTACTTAGCTGAAGTGTTATTAGTTTTTCATGGAAATTAGAGTTAGCTTTTTTCTGATGAGTGGATGTTAGTGTTGTTGTTTCTTTCCAATCTTTAATTTGAGAAGTACTGCAGTGGAAAAAGATCTGCATCCTTTTGTCCTCATAAATGAGCAGAGGTGTTTGACCATATGATGGTTTTCTGTGATTTAGGCCCCGTTTGTTTTCATAATTCCTCTCAACTCATCTCATCTTATCTAATTATTACAATTTTCTCAAATTTTCACACAAAATAAAATAAACAATTCAATTTTTTCAAATCTTAAAACAAAAATAATATTAAAAATATGTATTTTAACAATATTTTATTCAACTTTTAATTCTAATATCAACTCATCTCATCTTATCTAATCTGTGAAAACAAATGAGGCCTTAACTTTCAATTAGCTGTGATTGACCATTGGATGGTATTTTGTGATTGTTCACTACTCCATTGGAATAGCAACAAACTTGAGCTACATAGCCAATAAAAATACAATTAGCACTGACCAATGTATTTATATTTTTGTTAAGCCCCACGATTTAGATGCAACATTTGAAAGAAAAAAAAACCTGAAGTCCAACTCTAGGAACCAAGAGTTTTTCCTCATGCTTCCTCTATTGTTGCGGATGAGAAATTTGCTTTGGCCTTGCTGGTTGCAGCATGAATACCTGCTGGAGATGGTTGTTTGATTCCACTTTTATCTTATGAATCTATTTCATCAAGAAAAAATAGGGTTAAAATCAGAACAATGGCAAAATCATCTTTTGTTCTTTGACAAAGTGGCACAGAAAGGATCGTCGGGGGGTGGAGCACATACAAGCAATGTCCTCGTTGACGGAGGGAAGGAACCTTTGGGCTCCGTTTAGAACTTGGACTAAACTGAGTTGATCATAGTTGAGTCTAATTTTAAGCTGAGTCTAACATTCAATACCCAACTCTCAAATCATTAAATTCATCTAACTTAAAATCTCTTTACATGTGGGACCTATAATCTTTTTCAGCTCAACACCTATTTACACGCTAGACCAACAACCTTTTTCAACGTTCTATAAATATATCTAAACTCATCTTAACATCAAAACACATCTAAACTTATTTTAGGTGGATTCCATAAAATTCATTCCACTATCTCAACTCACCACTATATGGATAGCTACCATATAGCTATTGAGGAGATTCGGGATTTGAATGTAGGATATGGCAGGGAGGAAATTATCGGTTTGTCGTTGGTGCCTTGTGAGGAGGAATGTCTAGGGTTAAGAGTGCAGTTGGGTATTGTGTCTGGGGATAATGTGGTTCTCATGGTTTCTCTTTCTTTGATAAACAATATAGCGGGTTTACCATCGGATTGAGTTCTGCATAAGGTTAATGAGATTTAGCATATCATGGGGCTTTCACATGGAGGATGAAGATCAATTTAAATCACTACTCCCTGCGATTGAGGAGAGAGCTAGTTGCTTGAAATCAAATCAAGTTTTAAGAAAAGCAGAGAGTTAATGTGTCTTTCTTGGGCAATCAACAACGACGCTAAGGGTGGTAACTCAAGTCGAGGGAAGACTAAATGGAGGGCATGATGAATATGTTCTTGTAGAGGGTGGAGTATTAGTCTTATGGGAAACAAGGGGCTGGGGTTGGGGAGGTGTGTTCTATTCCAATTCGGGCTTGGTGTATTTTATGTAGTTTTTCACGGGTTTTTTGGATCATTAGGAGCTTTCTAGTATGAGTTAGATGTTTTATTGTATATGTCTGGTGTACTTGGTTACTTCTATTGATATATATAATATTTTTACTTGTATAAAAAAAGAATAATAACTAAATTGAAATGTTTCCAAACTTTCAAAGTTGTTACAGTTTATGCATGAACTTCAGTTTCAACATTTAAGGGGCTTAGTAAATTTGAGAAGCTGTTTGTGAACTTGTGCAGGGGATACTACAAATGTAGTAGCATGAGAGGTTGTCCTGCGAGGAAGCATGTTGAGAGGTGCTTAGAAGAGCCTTCCATGCTCATTGTTACCTATGAAGGCGAGCATAACCACCCCAGGTTACCATCGCAGTCTACAACCACATGAACTGCATGGATAGATATTTACCAAGGCCAAGCCCTTCTATGTAGTTTACCAAAATCTAATGTATTGGTTGGCTTGGAATGTACATATGTTGCATTGCTTGACCGTGGATATATTTACTTGGAGCAGTTTCTTGGCTCTGAAGATGATTCGGAGCCTTTATCTGACAAATTGGCATGAGGCCCCGCACTTAACTGAAGAATTATGTACTGTTGGGGGTTTCAAATGGTAAGAACTCCTTTAATCCTTTAGTTTGAGATGCTTTAAAAAGCCTAGGGGGCTCGGGTTCAGAATGAATGATAGAAGATGCCATTGCATCTGGCTATGTGACTATAAGGGTAAAAACTTGGGTCTTCCCTCCTTAAGGGTTGGAGCTTTTTGGTTTTCCTTTTGGGTTTATCGTAATTGGTCTGTTACATTGTGAGAGGCGACGCTTTTCAAATACATCAACTCGCCTCAGAGTCACCAACGCTTCTGATTTTTTACTGTGGCTCTTCAGTCGTGACAAGTGTTGTTTGACTTGAATTTGAATCTTCGCTCAAGGATTAGGTTGTCACCTCCCAAAAAGATACGTCAACTGCAGGCAGTGAGTACTTGTGAGTATGAAATGAGCTAATGAAACTTCAATTTAGGGGCCAGAAATATCAGCCAGTTTGGGTAAAATAAAACTGAATTAGGCCGAGAGTAGGAAGTATTTGGATTTTGGATCCAATTTTGTGGACCTGAAACTGTCATTTTCTAATTAAAATCTAGCTCTATTTTTCATTTTTCTGTTCATCTTTATTTCTAGAAGAAGAATCATTCAATGTGTCCAGATTTTTGGAGTCAACAAGGCATGGGGGACCAAAATGGGTAGGCATGCTTCACATTTTATAGTAATATTCTTCCTTTGGCATCCATATTATATTATTGGGACCATTTCAATTATCTCCAAATCATGGGAAATGCTCACTGGCCTCCCTAGGTCATGTACCGGTTTGCTGACAACCTATTGTTTGTTCTCTTGCTAGGAGAAGACGTATTTAATGGGGGAAAATAAAGAAATTATTTAATTCCTTAAGATCTTTTTTGGTTCTAGGACAAACAAGAAAGCTAATTTAAGGTTGTGCTTGTCAAACTATGCTGTGTTGTGCAAGGAAGATAACTTTGATAAAAACTAAAGTCTGATTGAAGTTTGGCCTGATTTGGATAGTTAATTGAGATGAATTGAAATAGTTTGTGAATAGTAGCGAGATATTTGGGTTGAGATGAGATGAGTTTGAAATGGTTTAAGTTAAAATGTTTTATAGGATTTTGGAAAATGAGAGAAAAAATTGAAGAAAATATTATAAAGTTAAAATATTATTAAAATATAATTTTTAATATAATTTTTGTTTTTGAAATTTGAAAAAGTTAAATTGTTTTGTGTTTTGTTTGGAAGTTTGAAAAAGTTGTAATAATTGTGTAATGATTAAATGAAAAAGTTAAAATTTTGAAATTGAAAAGTGTTTGTATTTGTGGTGTTTAAATATTGAGATGAGATGAGATGAGAGGGAAGCATCTCTCTATTTAAATTAGGCCTACTTCAGAGGTTTGAATGATGCTAAAATTGATGAAGTTTCAAATCAACTAATAATGTGAGACGCGACACTCTCCAATCCTTCAATTAATAAGTAAAAGTTGAGTGCTAAGGGGCTAACATTCATTAGATTTGGAACCTTCAATAAAGAAAAGGAATACGTGCAACACATCATCATAATTAAAGAGTGAATAAAACATGGAACTTTTATGAAAAATAATTAATTTTTTAATAATAGAATCTATTTTTTTTCAAAACGATTACGTAATATTTATGCTATTCACGATTATATGTAAAGTTATCCTAAATGTTTTTGGTTTAATAGTAGGAATGAAGCGATATGGGCCTCAACCCATCTGATCAATAGTTAAGTTTGAGCCCATGATGCATCCTGATTGGGGAGACTATGGATAACGTTATAAAAAATTTTATATAGAAATTTTATACCACACACATTCACCTAATCAATATGATATATTCCTATTAGTTATGTGTTAGTATAGAGAGAGTATATCTAATACTATTTTTTTAATACACCCAACACTCTACTCGAAACTTTCCATATCAATTATGCTAAAAAAATGATTGATGTTTTAATTTTTTTTAACGTTAAAATGTATTTCACTATAAGTGATGTATTAACATAATGATTTGTATGTAGCAAAACTTGTTAGTATAATAGAAATATAAATTCATAATTCTCTAAATGATATTTACAATCTTAAGATGTAAAAGTCTCGTGCATTCATTTAAAAAAAAAAAAAGATAAATCTAAAATTTACATAAAATAAATAAATTTTTGACCATATACTATATTTTTTTAAAGAAATGCAAGAAATTCACGTATCCCAGTATATCTAGCAACCGTACCTAGCATTTTGTTTATGAGAATTGATTCAGCATCCGTACCAAGCTTGTTACCACTGTTCGGAGGATAAAGAAAATAAAACAGAGAAGCAAAAGCAAAAGTGATAGAGAAAAGAGTCTTTTTATTTAGTATATATTGTGTGATGTGATGTATTTAGTATATATTGTGTGATGTGATGTAAAGACGAAGTCCCATTTGTTTTCGTAAATTAGATGAAATGAATTGAAGATTAAAGTTAAAAATTAAATAAAATATTATTATAAAATATTTTTTTAATATTATTTTTGTTTTAAAACTTGAAAAAGTTAAATTATTTATTTTATTTTGTATGAAAATTTAAGAAAGTTGTAATAATTAGATAAGATGAGATGAGTTATGAAAACTGTAAAGGACGTGTTTCACACCACCAATCGCACGAATGACCTGTAATGATGAAGAGGCGACTCTGGTCGCCCGGAGTAGATTTGATGCTTAAGTCAGTAATAATATGAGAATAAGTGAATGTAAAAATGAAGTGAAGTGTTTGTTACCTCTTATGGGTTATTTATAGAAGGACATGGACGTGGTTTATCCTTCATGATCCCTTCTGAACCGGGGAGGGATATCTCTTGTTTTGTAGGAGTTATCTTCTCCAGGATTATCATGTACAATCGTGGATCAGATCTCTAACTCCTTAGGAGTTATCCACCACGTGGTTGCAATTACCAGCTTAGCTTTGGGCCTACTTCTTAGTCGTGGACTTAGACAGCTA
Source organism: Pterocarya stenoptera (assembly GCA_003123785.1). Classification (NCBI taxonomy): domain Eukaryota; kingdom Viridiplantae; phylum Streptophyta; class Magnoliopsida; order Fagales; family Juglandaceae; genus Pterocarya; species Pterocarya stenoptera. The sequence continues at coordinate 60,175 of QEOT01006707.1, forward strand.
GGGAGATCCAAATATCTCATTCAGTTATCCCGCTAATTTTCTTTGTGCTGGCACATGGAAAATTCAACTTTTGAACTTTTTATGGCTGTTGCTTATAGGGCTGTAAAATGAACAGGTTACTCGATAGGCAGCTCTAATTCGATTCGGCTAAACTCGAAATCGACTCGAATCGAATATTAAATGGGCCGCTCGTAAATATAGAATTAGGCTCGATTATTAAACGATACAAACTCGTATAAAGCTCGACCGGCTCGATTAATGTTCGTGAACAAACTCGTATGAAGCTCGACTCGACTAGTGAGCTCGACTCGTATATATTTATACATATATAATATAATATATATAATAGCTAAAAGTTAGATATATATAATTTATAATATTCATGTATATAGACTTAGTCTTAACTTATAGTCCACTACATATACTATATATAAATTTATAATATTAACTTCTAGGCTTATAGAACTAGAAGTTACGATGAAAACATGAGTCCAATAAATATATAAAATTATAAGTTTACAAATTACACCATATGGTCCATATTATATATATATACATATATATATACACTAGTAAGGCACTAGTTCTTGAATTTTGTTATATCTTAAATATTTAACTAAAACTGACCGAATTTTGTCAATATTTATATAATCTAAATTTAAACAGGATAAAATATTGTAAGAAATCAGAGTTCGTATTGATAGTGTTATTAATAACAATGGTAATAGTGTCGTAAATATTAGATTTAGTACTAATAGATACTTTAATATTCAAGAAATAATATTAAAATTTCAAAATATGAAACTTGTTATCAATATAAGATTTGTTATTAAAAGAATAAAATTATTCAGAATTAAAAAAAATATTATGTTTCTAATTATACATGTAAAGAAATCATTAAATGAAATTGATTAATGAAATAAAAAGACAATATATTTAAAAAAAATATTAAATGTTGTATAACATTATTTTTTTTTTCAGATTTTAATTTTTTTAAAGACTTTTTTTAAATATCTATTAGTCTATACTCTATAGAGGAAAAAATAAAAAAAAGCACAATAATATAGCCATCCATTCCTCCCTGCGACACCCTTTAATGAAATAAAAAACCCTACGGCCTATTCCTTTCCCTCCATTTCTTTGTTTCTCGCCGCCCTAACCCACAAAGAAAATGATATAATAACAATAGAGCATTGCTTTGCATCATCCTACATACCATACACTAAATTATTTTTTATTTATTTTTATTTATTTAATTATTTTGTATTTTAGTCTTTTTGAAACATTTATATTTTTTTATTCATCATCCATATAATACACATTTAATAAGAGAAATAAATAAAAAAAATAAAAAAAATTATGGTGTGTGGTGTGTAGGTTGATGCAAAGATTAATTCATAACAATATATCATTCACTGACTACTACCATTTATTACCTATGCAGTATGCACACTGCCACACATATGCAATTCTATACATCTGCCGTTCTTCTCCAACACCACACACCCGCGGACACATATGCGGTGACATGGCTTTTGTTTTCTTTTTCTTTTTGTTTTTCTTAAAAGCAAAACGCACGTTTTAACCTCCCTCATCTCTATCCCAGGCTCCGGTACCCATTTCAAATTTCTTTCCCCTCCCCCGCATTGTGCCTCCGCTCGATGAATTTTTTTCCCATGATTTTCATACAATTCAAAGCTTAGTTCTTGTGTTCATCTTGAGTTAGAGAAACCCAGTATGAACAAAATCAAAAATTCCAAAATATTCGAATTAGTGAACCCTACGGAACTCGATGGTGCCATTTTTGTCGTCTTCACCCTCAATTTAGGGTCAAAGATTAGGCCATATTGTCGTCAGTCGTCCAGTGAAAGCTCAAAGGTTAAACGTTGATTTTCCATTAATAGAATAGAAACGTGAAAATGAGCTTCATTTTAAAAATGGGAATGAAGGACCCACCAACAGTTGGGGTCATGAAACCAAGAGCTGCGAGATTGGCTGGAATTACAGCAAAGGAACCAACAACAGCCAAGGAGGAGAAGAAACCAGAGAAGACTGTTTTTGAATTAAAACTTGAGTCCTGTGAAGCAGCTTCAAAGATCAAGATAATCAAGGAGGTTAGGAGTTTTACTGATTTGGGTCTCAAGGAAGCCAAAGACTTGGTGGAGAAGACCCCATCAGTTTTTAAAAGGGGAGTATCGAAAGAAGAAGGTGAGCAACTAATTGAGAAGATGAAAGCTCTTGGGGCCAAGATTATCATGGAATGAAAGGAAACTGATACAAAATTCATTGGCACAAAAGATATAATTTTGCCATGCAAATTCTAAGGTAGAAAAGTGGTTGAAATCCTGGCGTATGGATGGGATATATTCAATCTTATCAATAGATTGCGTTTTTTTCCTTTAAAAAAAAAAAAAAAAAGGTGAGGGAGAAAGGTGTACCGAAGTGGGAGAGGGAGAGAGGGCTCGAAATTCAGACTGGAGAGGAAGATCAATTCAAAAGGGTCGATTTCACTACTCAAATGGGTGTATGGTGTTGATCAACTCCTCAGCCTTTCTGCATTATGCGTGTAGGAGAAGCCACAACGTTCTGTGTTCTGCATAAGGGGCAGATTTGAGCAATAGGTGCGACGAACCGGATTTGCCAACTCACGGTGTGTGGTGTTGGAGTAATGGATCAGCTTAGGAATAGATTTTTTTAACTCGTCGCCTACTGCATTTTCGCTGCCCGATATTCGAGAACTGTCCTAAACTTGTGGTAGAACCGTAGAAGCTTCTGGTCCATTCACTCTAAAAGAGAAGGCAGATATACTCTCTCTCGTTCTCCCCTAAACTGATCAGAGGAGTTCTCATGGGCTGTTGAAAATGGAACGGGTTCATTTTCACAACAGCTTAGAAGTGTCCATCACTTTGATTTCATGGAGAATCCTAAATCATTTCCACCTTCAGAAATCTGGCCAGACCGGTACCTTTTTTGGCATCGTTTGGGTGGCTTTTGGTCTGAAGGGAGGGCTTTTGTTGGAGGAGAGGGCGGTTTGGTCGAGCTGAGCTTATGAGAGGGAGACATGGATTTTGGGCGAGCGAACTGGAGACTTCCACCAAATCTGAGTTAATGTATATTTTTTTTTAAACTTTTTATTTCAGTTGTTGGTTTTCTTCCCCTGTAGATCCAAATAGATGTTGGTTGATATATTTGAAGAGATTGTATTCAGATCTCAATATTTGAAGAGATCGTCTTCAGGTCTCAGTGTGCTTTTTTTTTTTTTTGGACCTTTCCGGTATTGATCTTTTTTGTTTCTTTTTCTTTCACTAATGTTGTACAGCTTGTGCTTTCCTACTGGTTCAGATCTATAGCGAGCCGAGCTCGAGTCGAGCTCGACTCGACTCGTTAACAGAATCGATCTCGAGCCGAGCTCGAGCTCATTTTCCTTATATACGAGTCGAGTTCGGACGTTCTCCTAGGCCCGGCTGATAAACGAGCCGAGCTCAAGCTCGACTCGAGTAGTGAACGAGTCGAGCTCGCACAACCCAAGCTCACTCGAACTCGGCTCGTTTACAGCCCTAGTTGCTTATCCTGCTAGCAAGGCCGGCTCAAGGGGTAGGCAACTAAGGCCATTGCCTAAGGCTCCTACCTTGCGTAGGCCCCCAAAAGAAAATATATATATATTATGACTATAAAAAATAAACTAAAGAAAAAATATTGGTTAGCATATATAAAAGATGGAAATTTTTTTGCCTAAAATAAAATCAATCTTAAATGGTAAAATTTGGTAAAAAAAAAAAAAAAAAAAA
>QEOT01006708.1:8695-18975 GCA_003123785.1 Pterocarya stenoptera
AATTTTGTAAATAATATTAAGATGAAAGTTTAAAATATTATTTTTTAATATTATTATTGTTTTGAGATTTGAAAAAGTTGAATTTGAATTTGAAAAAATTGAATTATTTATTATATTTTATATGAAAATTTGAAAAAGATGTAATAATGAAATGAGATGAGATAAAGATAAAATTTCTCATCTTTACCCCAAACATAACCTAAAGACCGAATCACACCAATTACGTCCGTATACAGTAGATATTCTCACAGCGGGAAACGCTTTCTCTCACTTTCTCACAACACGCGCGAGAAAATGAGGAAACACTAATGAGTAATCAATGAAGAAAAAAAAAGCTTTACATCAGCCCTGTTTATATCAATCAGCCAGCCACTCTCTATGCTCTCGTCTATGAGCAGAGAGAGACAGGGTGGACCCTCCAGTAACCCAGTGACCACTTTTATCTACGGACTCTCTCTAGATTACACTTACAGCGAGTCAAACTTCTTCCACAAATATATTTTTTTATTCATAATTTATATATATATATATTTATATATATTCGAAGGTCCTAAAAAATCAAAGACCCAACAACCTTATCTTCAGGATTCGCTGTATCTCCAAAAGGCTTTTCTCTCTCGGAGCAGTTCATCTCATCCAGCTAAGTTTACTTCAAATAGTAATCCAAACCAAAGGAAAAAGATCAGAAAGTTTGATTCAGTTCTTTACGTTCACCTATTTGATTCCTCTCAACAGGTGTTTCTTCTTCTTCTTCTTTGACGTTTTATTGTTAATTTCTCATGTTCTTTTCTTTTCTCAACTTAAGTGATTTTGACTCTCCGTTATTCAATTTTCCTTTTCCTTTTTACTTTGACGTTTCTATACACTTGAGTTGTGAAGAAACTGTAGGAAATAGAAATGAAGATCTCAGAAAAGACTAGTGGATAAACAAATAGTCGTTGTGAATGAGGCGATTAAGTACTCTAGTTTGACTTAATTTCTTTCATCTTCACTGATTTTTTTTGGGTTCTCGTTTATCGACTTGATTTGAGCTAGTTTGCGTTTCAGTTGAAATTCATATTTTTTTTTCTTTTTCCTTTGCTGTCTTAATTAAATGGTGTGGGATTGAAAGATCATGGCCAGATTGATTTAAACATTGCTAATTGTTTCTTATCCTTCTCTGCTTTTGTATATTTTTCTTTGCGTAGACAGGAAGTACTAATAATTTGAGGGCCCGTTTTGAGTATTTTTTAGGATGGAGGGGTTAATCAAGTCAACGCCAAAAGCCTACTAACTATTTAGTTGAAAATGGAAACCATATATAAAGCGGAATATTCTGTTTAAAGTTCTTTCCATGTTAAATTTTGACGAAATAGCTTTCCCTTATGGTGACTTATGCTACAGAACTTTTTTTTTTTGATAAATAACTTATGCTACAGAACTCTCGCTGATTGTAATTCAAAATGGAAGATTGGAGTTATGGTTGAGGTCACACTTGGTATGGTGTCTTAGCTCAAGAAGTTAGCTTTTATTGCATTGTCGCATATGTATATCTAAAACCTTGACACTTAAAAACTCACAAGGAGATTGGATGAATGACAAGAGGGTACCGGGATGGGGATATGCATCCCCCTTTAACTTTCAGTTTGTCAGTTTACTTCATCATCAATGCGTGTACAGGATTGTGGTATAATTCTTCTGCCATTACACACCAGCAGAAGACTACTCTCACACTGACACATAGAGTCGTAGAGAGACACACATCCAATTGGCCCTGACAAGCATAAGCATACAAGTTTCTTTTGATTTTCTCCTTGCGAAAAATATCAATTGCTGTAGTCTGCTTTAACTTAGGATATATTATGCACGGGGTTTATCTTGAATCTAAAAGTTTACAATTCAATGATGGGATGTCTTTGCAGCGATGGCTCTCATTCACGTGTTCATTGATGATAGCATCTCACTGGGTGGGTAAAAGGAATTGGTGTCATTGAAAATGGAGTTTGTTTTCACTGTTTTGATATTGGCTTGCTTGCAGTCTTTTGTACTGCCTGATTCTCAAGGTATGGTAATGTGACCTGGCCGGCCGTATTAGTTTATTTATTTATCTATGCTGTACATTTGTGCCAAGTTTATCTACCGATCAAAAAAAAAAAAATGTGTGCCAAGTTTATCTGCTGTTTTCAGTTTCAACCGTTGCTATGTAATGGTGGAAAAGAGCTAAGTTAAATGGTCTAATGCTGTAGATCTCAACAAAGGTATTGAATTGCAAGTCCAACACAATTAGAATCAGTGTTGTACACTTTTTGTGCATGGCTAGCCATCCTTTCATCTATTTTAATGAACTTATTGAAATAGAAAACAAATGTAAACTGATGGTTTGTATCTCTTTCTGTCTGTCATACATCTGCCATTGAATTGCTTTCTAGTTCTGGGCTTCTTACAAATGTAAAACAAATAACAAAATATTCGATCTTTTTAGGTTGAGAAGCTGAGTTATTCTTTTTCTCTAAGAAGTTAATGGACAGGTTGACTCATATATGGATAATTATAGTATTCTTGCAGCAAGTGCACTTTGATATAGGAAACAGTTATTGAACTAGAGTGACTGAGAGGTACTCAACATCAATCTTAGGAGAAAGTTCAGAGTCAATCAGACTACACGTGTTACTAGCCTGATATGCAGGGAAGTTTTTGTACAGTTAGAAACCTTTCAACTTTGTTTTGAATCCTGTTATTGATGAGTAAGATCATGATTTATTCTATGGTGCAACCTAAAATCATTGGCAGTCAAAGCTGAAGATTAGTGAAGGCAGAATTTGTAGCATTTATCCATTGGCTTTTTTTTTTATTTGTTACGAACCTGATTGAACTATCCCCCCGCCACCCAAAAAAAAAAAAAAAAATCCTTTTTCTCTCTTCCTGTCCATCTGAAATTCGAGAAAGATGATTCTATTTCTGAGGGTTAGTGGGGGTGTACTGAGAGTATCTGCTATCCTTTTGAAACCTCAACCATTGGCAATTAAAGCTCAAGACTAGTGAAGGCATGTTATGCATCATTCAATTTTTACTTATAAGAAAAGAATACATCATTCAATTTCCTATCTGTGTGCAATTCTTCAAATACGATTCTGAGGCTTTGTGGGGTGTAATGAGGGTACCTATTCTCTGTTCCAAACGTAAACCACTGGCAATTAAAGCTGAAGAATAGTGAAGATACGATATGCATTATTGATCCTTGGCATGCTACTTATCTTATTTGGAACCTGATCAAGTATGCCTTTTGAATGCTGATAAAATAATGACTATTTTCTTTATGTAAAACATAAACTAAAATGACTGATTATGACACATACACGACAAAAAAATCCTTTTTCTCCTTTCCATGGCGAAGTTCAGTTCTAGAAAAGAAGATTGCAAGGGTTAGTGGGACTTAATGAGGATATCCTTTTTTTTTTTTTTTTCCTTTATTTGATATTTTATGTTTTTCTGAAGTGTTGCATGTTAACGTATTAGCTTGATTAGGTGGTGAGTATTCCTGTGTTCTATTTCAGGTGATGCCCTGATTGAATTGAAGACTTCATTGAAGGCTTCAGATGCTCAGCTCAGTAATTGGTTAGTCAATCAAGTTAACCCTTGCACTTGGGTCAATGTTCGGTGCGATGCCAATAATACTGTTCGGCACGTGTAAGATACAATTTAATGTAGCCCTCCTTTTATTAATCATATTACTCTTGGTGATATTGTTGCCAACAAATCATAACTTCCTTGATTCACAGAAGGTTATATTCTTTTCTTGCATATTTTTCCAACTTTTCTCTGGCCCATGCTTATATGTATTGTTTCTTTGCAGAACATTGTTAGCAATGGGATTTACTGGAACCTTGTCCCCAAAAGTAGGAACTTTAAAATCTCTTTTGTCTCTGTAAGTATGAAAAACATTAGTGCTGCTAGTGTTGATTCTATAAAACTGGGATTTGAGATTAAAAAAAAAGGCTATAAAGCAAAGAATTGAGAAAATAAGCACAACATTCCATGTAAAATTCTTTAACCACACTATTAATGGCTGCTATATGCCACTCAATCTTAATTTTTAAATAATATTTTTGATATATTCAACAAGAATAGCAAAAAAGGCAGCAATAATGTTGTTTTTTTCATTATTGTAGGCTAAAACTTAGAATTCCAAAAAGGTAAAAAATAAGACATTAATATAAAAAATGAAAAAATAGGAACTTGGCATTGCACTTAACCACACTATTAATGGCTGCTATATGCCACTCAATCTTAATTTTTAAATAATATTTTTGATATATTCAACAAGAATAGCGAAAAAGGCAGCAATAATGTTGTTTTTTTCATTATTCTTGTAGGCTAAAACTTAGAATTCCAAAAAGGTAAAAAATAAGACATTAATATAAAAAATGAAAAAATAGGAACTTGGCATTGCACGATTGTACTGGATTGGAAAACCAAACCATTAATCTGATAAATTGAGATGATTTGGCTAAAGGCAAAATGATTTATGAATTCGGGTAATCTAGATATTAAATCAAAGCATAAGGGTGCCGTCTTTCTCTTTCTTGGAACTTTAAATGAAAATTGATGGAGTTGAAGCTTTTTTTTTTTTTTTTTTTTTGCTTTTGCAAGTTTACAAATATGTTTTGGCCAATCATTCCCTAGTTTGTGTCAAAAGTGGGTGCTTTAGATATGCCATCCCGCAGCTTGCTCAGTAGGGCATAATTCTCTAATACGGTAATACCTTACTTATATATGGAAAAAAGATATGCACTAACACCTTAAAAGAGGTTTTAAGAGAGAAAATAACCATTACACTTGGCATGAAATTTTTGTCATGCCAGCAGATATAGAGTTTCAATTCTATAGAATTGTGCATAAAAGTGGTAGAAGTTGTTGCCATAATGACATCATCTTTGTCGACAACATTTTTCAATGGTCATGGCCTTGAATTGGAAACATGGATGTTTGAATTCTTGCATGCTGGAGATCTCATTTAGAGCTTTATGGTAATATTATTCTCCATCCATTGACATATATGTAAGCAATATGCTTTTTAGTGTTACCATAATGTGTCTCTGTTTTATTCATCATGCAGTCAGTTGCCAGGAAATCACATAACTGGTGAGATACCCAAAGAGTTCGGAAATCTTACCAGTTTGGAAAGTTTGGATTTGACAAATAATAATTTAACTGGTGAAATACCATCTTCTCTTGGCAATCTTAAAGCGCTTCAGTTCTTGTAAGTGATTCCTGCACTGTCAGTTTTCAAGATGAGTGTATGCATCTTTGATAATATTTACCTAACATTATGATGTTTTGATTGTGAATGCAGGACTTTGAGTCAAAACAACCTCAATGGGACTATTCCTGAGTCACTTTCAAGTCTTCCAAAATTAATCACTCTGTATGTGATATCTTGCACAATGTGGAAATGATGAAAACTTCAAATTGTTACCTGTTTAGTTTATACTCTAAAGTTTAATTTGTCTTTTTGGTTTTCATCACTTGATGACATGGTTGAAACTCTTTTTGCAGTCAGCTTGATTCAAATTATCTCAGTGGTCAGATTCCTGAGCATTTATTCCAACTTCCAAAGTACAAGTATGAACAACATTAATTGTTTTGCGTATGTATATCTAAAGTACTTTTGAAGACGATTTCTAGGATCTGGATCCTCTCAGGTTCATCTGTGGAAAATTTCATTTGACTTGATCTATTATTATTTATATTAGAGAAATGATATTTGCAGTCGTGGAGTGCGTAAGCGCCGCACAATCTTTTTGAAAAAAGTAAGTAAATACGGGACCTACATGAAAAAATTAATTTTTTAATAGTAGACCCCACTATTTTTTAGAACAATTGCGTAGCACTTGCAAACTCCATTACTGTATTTAGCATTACTCTTTATATGATCAATCCCAAATGGGGATGACGTGCATCAATGAACCCAAGTGAAGAATTCTTTCTATATCCATTACAAGACACCAATGAAGTTAGACTGAGCTCTTTCACAATCATCTTATTTCTCAGGCTCCACCCTTCACAATCTCCATTCCATAATTTAATGTTCTTAATGAAATTAATCGCTCCATAGTCATAGTAAGAAATTTTGTTAATTAAGAAAGGAACCCAAGAAAGAACAGAAATTATCCAATGTCCTCAAAGGCATCAGTGTCAAGTATGCATAAATTTTCATTGTGCTATTTGAGAAGCTGCAATTTCCATGGGAGAGAGAGAGATGAGCCACCACGATCTCAAATCTGTTCACCTTGCTGTCCATTGTGAAGTTTGCAGAATAGGAATGAGTTTGGGTCATTGAATGTTTGGGTTAGAATTGGAATTGCACAATAAAGGGCAGTTTGATCTAGTCTGTCCATGGCTGCAGAAGCTGAAGGTATTTTGTACTTGGGTACTCCGAATGTTTTTCCTCTTCCTGGGTCTGATTGATATGCACAGTATATGTGGAATCAGATAATACATTTGTTTTTAAATTATGGTATATATATTGTCATTGTTATTATTATCATTATCATTATTATTATTATGATTCATATTTACTTTTAATGACACACCTGGTTCTTGCTTGTTTCAGCTTTACAGGAAACAATTTGAATTGTGGTATAAATGCCTCTCTTTCATGTTCATCTGAAAGTGGAGATTCAGGTTGTTGGATCTGATTCATAATGTTGAGATGTTTTCTGAAGTACAATGGTGCAGATAATCTTTTGTTTTACTAGCTTAGTGCCAAGATTTTCCCTATTGACAGGTGGTTCAAATAAGCCAAATATTGGAGTCATACTTGGAATTGTTGGAGGATTTGCTGTTATTCTTCTTCTTGGTGTTGTTCTGTTTATTTTGTGTAAGGGTAGACACAAAGGCTACAAGCGCGAAGTTTTTGTGGATGTTGCAGGTTTGTTGTCCCCTTTACCCATTGTACTGATTAAGTGGCCTGTGATGATTTTTTTAAATTAAATTGTTAAGGGTAATTGTTTTCAACCCGTTTTACTTAGGATTAATATAAATAATAGACGATATTATGGTCCTCACCTTACAATAATGTTAAGATTTTTAGGTGACATCTTCAATGTGAACCCATTAGGTCAAGCCTTCTATTAAATTTAAAATATCAGTGCAGAATTCTTAAGAACTCACTTGAAATTAGCCAAATTTTTAAATTGGTTTAATGATATTTCATTTTTTTCTAATACAAAGTATCTTTCAACTAGGATCATCATTTTTTTTAATGATATTTCAAATTCTCTTAGGTGAAAACAATTTTTATGGGCCATCAGACAGGGAATTTGCCCTTGAATTCCTGAGGTGCACTTGCAGGAAATTCATTTCCAAGGGCCTTTGCACCCTTGGGATTAGTCAAGACTTTGTCTTCGGATACCTAGTGCCAATCAAAAAATGATTTTTTTTACTTTATTTTACCTTTAGAAAAACGGATTTTTTACTGTCCTTAAAACTGGATCAACATTGATTAAGTTGAATGAAAAAAGATTGCATGAAACAGAATTATTTGTACAACCTAATTTACTGATTTCTCTTTGTACAATATTGTTTTTATGGATATTGAAATTACATGCTGTGGCGAAGCACATTGTGTTTATTGTTGCTTATGTTTGTGAAAAGCATGGGTATGGAGGCAGACATCACATAATTTATCTTTGGGATAACCTTTTTGAAATCCAGTTTGAAGAAGTCTACAATCCTTTTTGAATGTTGTAGGCTGGATTAGATTGGTATAGAATATTGAACAACGGTATTCTATACCAATGTCATGTAACATCTATGATATATGTATATGATTTTTTTTTATAAGAATGATATATGTATATAATTAACCTGTTCTATGGTTAAATTAATTTTTTGACCATTTTTGTTTTCGTCCTTTTTTGTGATAAACTACTGAAGCTAATGANTTTCCATCGAGTTCATATGTTTATTTTTTCATCAACGTGTTTTGTTCTGTGGCATGCTTTTTTTTTTCAGTCCTTGGGTACTTATTCTCAAATTGATAGAATTGGTATTTGATGTAAAATTTAACATAGGAATCTGCCTATGAAAGTTTTGATCTAATATTTTAACTTGTGCACTCACTGCCCAGGTGAAGTTGATCGAAGAATTGCATTTGGTCAATTAAAAAGATTTTCATGGAGGGAATTACAGCTTGCTACAGACAACTTCAGTGATAAAAATGTTTTAGGACAGGGAGGTTTCGGAAAAGTTTATAAAGGGGTGCTTGCTGATAACACAAAAGTGGCGGTGAAACGGTTAACTGACTATGAGAGCCCTGGGGGAGATCAAGCTTTCCAACGGGAAGTTGAGATGATAAGTGTTGCCGTTCATAGGAATCTTTTACGGCTGATTGGATTTTGCACAACTAATAGAGAACGCCTTTTAGTCTATCCCTTTATGCAGAACTTGAGTGTTGCCTCTTGTCTTCGAGGTATCAGTTCTTTAAGTCATGCATGTAAGTAGGACCTGTTGATTATTTAATGCACAAGCATCGATGCATGTACACACCCACATAGGACCTGTTGGATACTACATTTGCAGTTGTATACACAGTCACCACACAGAATATCTAAAACTATGTTCTGGCTTGTTTTTGTTGGTGGACTTAGCACAGGAAAATATCGCTGAGGCTGTTAAAATGCCTGAAGTTGAAGTACATGCTTCTACATGAGTGACTTAAAAGAGAGAATCCTTAGTTTAAGTTGATCTATAGGTTATGAGAAATAAAGAATTAAAAAACGGAAGAAAGGAAATTGGGACCCAACCCATATGGAGAATTAGAGAAGGAGGTGATCCATGGCCTTCCACTGGCGGGAGTCTGGAATCCTCGCTGGAAAAGGCTCCGACCTTGTCGCGAAAGGCAGAGGAACACTCAACGGTGGCCTAGAGGGTGACAGCGACGGTGGAGGAGGCGTTAACAGCAAGCTCCGAAAGAGATCTGGAAGTCTCCTTACCACCGAGCGCCGGATCTCTGGCGTATCTTAGCTAGAAAATGCCGACAAGTAGCAGGGATGAAGTAACTCTTCTGGCGGAGGCTCTACAGCAGACAGTGGAGGGGCGAGATGCTTACTCCGACGAGTTTTCCCTCCTTGGAAGCGATGAGGGAGTTGTTGAACCTTCACATACGCTTGTCTCGACACAATGCCTCTCTAAATGGGAATGTGGGAACATCTTCGTAGACGAGGAAATGGGGACGCCGATGGGCTCGCAGTGGGCTACTAGAGATGGGGAGCCCATACCACTTAACTGTTTGTTACCAACCCAGTCTAGTTTTTCTGATTTGAGTTCTACACAAGGTGAAGGAAATTCAATATTGTATGGGGATGGAGTGTGGGGGATTTGAGGAACAATTTATGGCTTTGCTCACTGCCATTGAAGTGGGTCATAATCAGCTCAAAAAATCTAGGTCCAAAAAATAGAGGGAGCTAAAGAGACTAACGTGGTCTCTTAATTGTGAGGGTAGTTCTAGCCGAGAAAGATCCAAAGGGAAGGGGCTAGCTTCTTCTTTATGAAATCCAACATTGTTTCTTGGAATGTTTGATGGCTCAACGAGGCCAATAAGCATCTTAGTATAAAAAATTTACTTCATGAGTGGAAGGCGGACATAGTATGTTTACAGGAAACTAAGTTGAAATCTATTACAAGAAGAATTTTTCGAAGTATCTAGAGCTGTTCATATGTGGATTGGGCTTATCTAGCATCGGATGTGGCTCTAGGAGGTGTTCTAGTGATGTGGGATAGAAGGGTGGTGGAGAAAATAGAGGAATTCATAGGGGAGTTCACAATGGCATGTTGCTTTAGGAGTGTGGAAGATAACTTCTTGTGGGCTTTTGCTGGTATCTACGGGCCGAATTTGGACAGCAATTGAAGGTTTTTATGGGAAGAATTAGCTGAAGTTCATAGCTGGTGGGACCTTCCATGGTGCATAGGTGGGGATTTTAATGTTACAAGATTTCCAAGCGAACATTCAGGAGAAAACAGGTTGCAACCAGCAATGTTAGAATTCTCTGAGTGTATTTTCGACTTGAGTTTGGTGGACATTCCTCTCATGGGGGGAACATTCACTTGGTCCAATAATCAGACATGGTCTAGATTGGACAGATTTTTAGGCCTTGTTTGTTTTCAGAAAATATCTCATCTCATCTAATCATTAAAACTTTCCCAAATCTCAATACAAGATAAAATAAACAATTCTATTTTTTCAAATCCTAAAACAAAAATAATATTAAAAAATATATTCTAACAATACTTTATTTAAC